>CM062625.1:4483295-4763295 GCA_025617555.3 Puccinia polysora | reverse complement strand
AGGGATCCTTCTTTCAGGTTGCCATTTTCCAGTGATAAAGCAACATACTCTGCCTGACAAGTGGATCACACCATGCATGTTTGCCTCTTGGCATTCCACGCAATGGGCGCTCCCCATAGAGTCCCAATGAAGCCATGAGCAAACCTTGCACCTTCCCCTGCCCAGCTTGTGTCCATGTTGTGGAATTCAGAAGAGGACTTCTCCTTCAATGGTTCCCAAGTTTGGAAGTTATTGATCCCTTGCATCTTTAAACCCTGAGTGCAACTGTTGGCCCTTTGACTGAGAGATAGAGAATTGAGATTAAAGATCCTTCCAAAACCTATGATAACCCAATGTGATCCTCTGTGATCCAATGTCTGATCTGATGATCCTCCATCTGGGTTGAGGGTGCGGCTTAAGTAAACTCCCCCTCAACCCTAACCTAAGTACAACCAGAAACAAGAAATAATAATGAAATACAACCCCTAAGCACAGAACCCTAGCCCCAACCCTATCCTTCTCATCCCATAATCCTCATCCCATATCCCATATCCATGTGTATTGCCTGCCTGCCATTACATCCACCCGGTTTGTCCTTCTCATGACGCTGCTGTTGTGCCGCGCCCAACTTGGATCCCCCCGCACATGTCTGAATCCACCCAAAGTGCCATTCCAGAAATCCAAGATATATCCGCGCAATCCAATCCGTGTCTTGCAATGTGCAATCAGCGCGCAATCCGTCCAATCCAATCCAATCCATCCTGCGTTTCCAGATTCTGAGGCCGCAGCACAACTTGCTGTGGAAAAGCCGCACCCATTTCTGAGAATGCTACCCCTTCTGAGCCTGCTGCTACTGCTGAGAGTGCAGCACGCAGCCAATTCCAACTCGTGTTTATAAAAGACCACCACAATGTAAGTCTTGAGCAGAGAGGCTTTGTTTTTCTCAATTGGATCAATCTTGAGGGTGAGGTCCCTTGTGGATTTGACATATGCAATAAGCCTTTGCACAGCTTGCCAGTGCGCTTTGTTGGGTTTTAAGAAGAATCTGGCCAAGAAGTGAACCACAAAACATATGTCTGGTCTAGAGCCTTGAGCTAAATAGAGTAAGATTCCAATTTTCCAAAGGTATTTAGAGTCAATTCCTGTAGATATATTTGACAGAAGTTTTGTGTCCAATAATTGAGTGTTGGCCTTCAAGGAGGGGTTGGTTCTAGTTCTATTAGCTTCCTGAAAAATTCAGGCTGGTTTAGAAAAAATCCGGAAGTTGTTGGGGCAATCTGAATACCCACAATTAATTCCATATTGGTGTCCCATTTGAGTGAGAGAACTTTATTGAGTTCAGATTGGATTTTTTGTTGAAGCTCTTCTGAGCTTGCTGTCAATAGGCCATCATCCATGTGGACCCACAGGAAATCCTGGCCATCCTTTCCCACATAGGAATATGTGCTTTGATCTTCAGTGTTTGACACAAAGATGATCCGCCCCAGTGCTGCCTTGAGGTGTAACCGCCAAAATTTCCCGTCCTGTTTAGTTCTGTAGAGCAATTTCTTTAGCTTGAGAATTTTCCCAGGGGTGACCTTATATCCTGGGGGGTTCTGGATTTATAATTCCTCATCAATTTTTGAGTTTAAGAAGGCATTTTCAAAATTGAATGTGACTGTTCTCCAGCCCCTTTATGCTGCTATGGCCAGGGCTATTCTAAGCAATGAATAATTCGGGGTTGGAGCAAATGTTTCTTCATAGCTGACCCCATGGATTTGGCAAAAACCTTGAGCCAACAGACAGCTCTTCTTCTTTATGAGTTCCCCCATCTGATTTCTTTTGTTGAAGATGACCCATTTGACTCACAACACCTTCTCCTTTGGAAACATCAGATCAACCTCTTCAAAAACCTCCATTTTTATAAGATCCCCAATTTCATCTCCCATAGACTCCTTCCACTCTTCTGCCTTTTCTGAGCTTACTGCTCCATCATATGTGGGGTTATCTGGGTTGTAAGCCAAGATAGCCATGATTTGAGACACCATTTTGTCCTGTTTATCAAGTTTGTTTCCAAGCCCAAAGTCCCCCAAAATTTCTGTGTCTATCCTGCTCACCCCTTTGTCTGCATGTTCCAGTACATCATTTTCCTCCATAAAATTTTCCAAAAGGCCCCATATTACCTTCCTGCTTGCCTCATCCCCAAAATACCACCCTTTTGAGTTGTAGAAACTACCCACATGTCACATTTACTTGCCTTATGTGTTCCTCTGCTTGATATGTGTATGATTTTATACATAGACAATGCAACCAAGGACTTGGAGAATGTCACAACTCTTTCAGAAACCAAAGGCCACTTCACATGGGGTGTTGTCTTTCCCTTGGTGAATTAGTCTGTTGAAGATGAAGGCAGCATGTTGGTATGCGTAGGACCACAGGGATGGAGTTAGCTTTGAGTCATGAATCATTTACTTAGCCATCTCTCCCCTGGTGTGGTTGGTTTTCTCAATGTGCCTGTTCTGGTGATGTTCATCAGGGATGGTGGTCTCATGAAGGATGCCAAACTTGCTACATAAGGAGCCAACGTCTTTGGAACGCGTGAATTCCATAGCATTTTCTGTCCAGAATCTCTCCACCAAGTGACTCAATATGTTTTCAAATTGTAGAATCCAATCAATAATTTTCTTTGGATCATCTGATCTCAGCTTTATTTTCCATGAAGATACCAATCCCAACACAATTTCCTGAATGTTCAGCACATACCAATTTGCATCAACCAAGGGGGCATATGGCCCTAAAATATCTGCAACTGCCACATCACCAGGCGTATGGACCAACTCCTGGGACGGGATGCTAGGTACCACGTTCCAACTCTTTATCAGTGCACAGGTCTCACAGTTCATTTTTGCTGAAGAGGGGGGGTTGGGAGGTGGATCAGTTAACCCAGAGAGTTTGATGGTCCACTCAAGCAGTCTGCCCAATAGTTGGCCTATCCTTTTGTGAAGTATAGAAGAACTTTCATTGACAGAGGAAACAAGAGCAGTATATGGTTCATGGAAGAAAAGGAAACATTGGTTGTTGATTTCTTGAGTTGGGGAGCACATGTCATTTTGAACAAATGTGTAAGTGCTACCATCAAACTCCACCTTGCCATCTTTCTTGCCAAACCTCCCCCTCAAAATGACCTTTCCTTGGATTTGTGGGCAGAGGAGTGCATTGTAAATTGTCAGGGTGCCCTGTGGAGTTGGAAGGAGCAGATCTCCATAGGATTCTACCTCAAAAGTATCTTTTGACTCAACCATTAATTGGATGGATATGGGTTTGAGGTTAATGAAGAGAAAAACATTATTATACACAGAAGTTGTGGCGCCAGAGTCTTCCAGCGCGGCTCCATCCATGTTTGGTTGTGATTGGACTGAAGCTACTTGCGGTCCAAATGTTGAAGCTGCATTCAGAGCACAATGGCAATGAGTAGATTTTTGCATTTGTGCACCCAGGTTGTTGAGTTGCAGATCTGGTTGAGGAGTTCTGTTTTCGCACTTCTCCAAACAGTCCACCATCCAGTGCACCCACTCAAAGAAGTAGATTCACTGATTAGCTGGAGTGAGCCATTTCTGAGCCCACCCATACGGTCTGCCCATGATGGAGTATTCTTGAGAGGGGGTGGATGTCCTTGCACATGCTGTCATCTGTGGTTGGCACCCAGCACCCAGGGGCGGACTATTTGCTGAGATAACCAGGACCATGTTGGTTTTTTGAAACTCATTGGATTTGTATCTTCCTAGTAGTTCCAGCATTTCCTTTGCATTAAACCAAATCTGGGGGTTGACTGCTAGTTGGGCGTCAAGGGAATTGGATATTTTGTGAAAGTGGTGTTGCAAGTTTTGGTGTAAAATGAAAGCTGCCAGGGTGTCAACAGTAATTGAACCAAGCCTCTTTTCAATGTCTCTAAGTGTGGGGAAAATAGTGTTGTATGCCTTTTCTGGTTCTTGGAGGATTTTGATTGAGTTGAGGGACATCAACCTTGTAATAACATAAGTCCATTATTTCTTATCAAAGCGTTCTTTGAGGATTTTTAAAGCGCTGCATCCCACCTTGCCTCAGACCAAAGGGACAAGTTCATGACCAATACTGAATTGAAGGATGGTTGCCGTTGTAGAGACTCCTGTGGGATTATATAAATAAAGTAGCAAATAGCTTGCTGGCAGTCCTTGAAGGGGAATTTAGTATTACTTCTACTCCTTTAGAGTATTAGTAAAACTAAGAGTGGTTTTGAATTGCCTGCCCTCCTAGTACTATAGTAAGTCTGTACAATAATTTATTTGAATTAATGGCTGGTTTCTTTGAGACTTAGTATAGGTCTCAGATCAGACCTAGATTAATTATTTAACTTTTTATTGGTAGGATTTGTTGAAGAATAGACCAGATGTATTGGTTATTGGTTATTTATTGATCAGATATATTTGATCTTAAACAATATCCCAATATGACAGGGTTCAATCGTTTATCAAAGGGATTGTTCAGGATAGGACCCAAGGATGGGTTTACCCACAGGGGGCTGGGTAGAGGAAAGGTTGGTGGTTTATTTTTGTTGTTCTCTCTTTCTTTGTAAGGTTTATTTATTGATTAAGGGGTGTTTTTTCTTTAAACTGGTGCTGAATATTTAGTTCACAGAAGAACCTATATTCAATCACCTTTTGGTTGGTTTAATTGGTTAAAGATGGGTAATAACTTGGTTTCTAATTTCTTGTTTCCTTTTATAACTGATTCACTGATACTATTTCTATCTGGGTCAAGAGGGCCTTATAGGTGTTGGCTGATTGAGTTTTTAGGTGGGTAGGCCAGATGGAATCTGAGGGCATGGATGATACAACCTGGATAGGGCAGAGAGGCCCTCCTTAAATAGAAGATCTGGTCCTCACGGGATGCTCAGGGCTTCCCCTGAGGGTGCCCTGGGGCTTCCCCTGTTACAGTTGGATACAGGTACATGAGACATTTTAGCTGGTTGGAAAAAGACACTGCATGAAACTGAGGCAATTTTGCTGGTTGGACAAAAGACACTGCATGAAACTGAGGCAATTCTGCTGTTTTGGAAAAGATTGTACAGGTTTTTCATGCCTGCATAGCCTTGCATAAATTGCTGTGATGTGCTGATAAGGTTGGTCTGGTTCTGGTTGCTTATTTGGTACTAACTATTCTTCCTGCATGTATTTATGTGCATTCACTGGTGGTTTATTTGGTGCTACTTGCTTCTATCTTCATGTATTTGTGTGCATTACTGGTGGTTTGGTGCTGCATGGTCTTGAATGCCTGCATATATTGCTGGGTAGGCCTGTGGTACTTGTACTGGTATTTTATTTGGCATCACATGCTACTGGATGCATAAATTTCTGTGTGGTGCTGTGGCTGTTTGGTACTGCATGGTTCTGGCTACCTGCATATATTTCTGGGTAGCCCTGTGGTACTTGAACTGGTGGTTTGTTTGGTATCACATGCTTCTGACTACATAAATTGCTGTGTGCTGCTGGGGGTTGTAGGTACTGTTACTTTGTTTGGTATCCCACGCTACTGGCTGCATAAATTGCTGTTTGGTGCTGGGGTGGGTTAGTACTGGTAGTTTGTTTGGTTCTGGTTGAGACTGGTCCCACTTTCTCCTGCCTATACTGCTCCTGTATACTTCTGCACAGCTTTCTGTATTTATATTTGCTTACTTCTTTGGTGAGGTGACAGGAGCTGAACTAGCTGCACTTCCTCCTGTATCTGTATTGTGGTATTCTAGCTGAGGTGATAGAGTTGTATTGTCAGCCATGAGACATATATAGATGTCCAATTGTCTGCACAACTCATATGTCTACTTAGTACAGTGGTTAAGTAATGACTCAATGCTCTGCCTACAGAACACCCAGGTCTTGTGTTCAAGCCTCTATTGTGTCACTATTCTGATGTTATCAAGCATTTTGTATTTTTAAGAATATTTTATAATATTATTTTATAGTATGTTTTTAACCTAGATTCTATCACATAAAACTTTGATAAATTATATTATAAGTTATGGAAGATCTTATAACTCAAATGTGAGTTGGAATCACCAGGATGCGTCCATTTAGATGCACAATGAATGTCAATAAAGATTTCCCTCTGTGGAAATAATATTCTTTAATAACTTTCAGGAACCCATACAGGCTGGAAAAGCGTACACACAGAGGCCCTTAAACTCAATTGGGGCATATAAACTCTGTGGGATCATCTGCCAAGAATGTACATACTAATATAAGCCATAATATGGTTAAGAGTATGGTCTTAATCTTTAAACACATGCCCAGAGAGATCTGTTTAGAGTTATATGATGATGCATACTTATTCTGAAGCCCTGAGAGCGTCCACTTGGCTGCTAATTAAGTTATTGGGATGATCTACAGTCTATATGATACCTGTTGGGGTGATTAGGTTAAACTTTACATTGAAAATCACCCCCAATGAGTATGTAATTCCTGCTACTCATTGGGGAATAGTACAAGGGGCTCTTAGCCACTGGAGACGAAATCTAGGACAGTGGTCTACTCCCCTGATGGTCCCCTGAGTCCCCTGAGGACTCATGTTAATATAAAAGAGGAGGGTCTTGCCCCTATAAGTCCTTTTTCCTCATTGTATTTTTGAACCAGATATTGCATAGTTAACAAGCCCATTAAACTTAATCAAGAAGATTGACTGGGGCCTTTTAATTTAATATCACATCAATCCAACAATCAATAAGACAACTTCAAATTCGAGTTCAAGGTCCTTTTTGGAGTTGTAGCCCTCTCTGGCTACTATAAAGGGTGTGAGCTTCCAGGTGTAAGCAAATCTCCTTTGAGCTTTATTTATATAAAGCCAGGCCCCTTGCCTTTTATAAAGGTTTAAGGTGTGGCTATTTTGCTCCTAATACCGTAGTATTAGTTGAGTTGTACTGATATAAGCATTGAAATTAAGATAAAACTGACGTATAACACTTGTTATTGTGTTATTTTGCAGGTATTTGTCACAGCTTGTTACAGCAATAGAGACAATACTCTGACAATTGGGGTCCTCATCTCTTTTTTTTGAACCAAGTTTTGGACAATTGTCCATTTGAAGTAAGAGTTATTGTTGATTATTTTAACCCCTTGAAGTTAAATTAATCACTTATATAACATATTTTTTTTTAAAAAAAAAAAAAAATAATAATACCCAAAATTTCGAAATTTGGTGTTAATTTTGTTATAGATATTGATTTGAAGTGCCTTCAGCACAACAGTTTTGAATTTTTTATCCAAAAAAAAAAAAAAGAAAAAATTGTACAGTTTTGGAAAGCTCTCCGTCATAACGCGGGTAACTTAACTGCGGGTGATTAATACGGTGGGGACATAGTTTCCTCTATTTCAACAAGCAAGTGAATATTGACAGGATTAGACAGCCGACGGCATCTATCAACAGGCGTTGAGATATTCCTTTCAGCATCCTTGTCAATACGGACCGTTAGAATTACAATCACAAGGAGATCGACTGAATCGAGATTTCCAGCAGCCAGCCAGAATCATTGATTAGAGAAAATAACCGCAACGGCTATACCGCTGGGTTTTCAGCAAAAGCGAGCAACTAAATCAAACCAAAACGTCAGATCACATAAGTACCGCAATCATTGTTCTATAAATTAGAATAACTTTCTGAAAAGTAAGTAACAATACAGGGACGGCTAGAAAAAATAGAGAGAGGAACTCACATCCTCGTGCAACAGTGTTGAAGCAATTGTCCATAGATTCCTTTCTGCCTGCAAATCGAGGCAGGGCACGCAGCTTTGTGTCCAAACCAAGCTCCTTGCAAAGAAGCAAAGGAAGCAGCATTGACAGCAGCGTTGCCGAAGCAAAGACCAGATCTAGGACTCCTTCAATGGAGATAGTCACTCAGAGTTAGTGACCTAGATTTATTGAAACGTTCAGAAACAAAAAAGACCAATAGACTGATCTAAAACTATTGCATTAAATTTTTTTTTAAAAAAAAAAAAAAAAAAAAAAAAAAAAAAAACAAACAAACCCTTCGTCGTGATAATAATGAACACAAGGAGCAAGGGCGCTGAGCTTGTGCCCCCAGGCGAATTTAACCAGAGAAGGAGACAGCCTACCTCCGGGCACGGCAAACCTCTTGACCTGCCACAGCCAGAACAAAATAAATTATTTAGAGGCAGTGGCAGCAAGCAACGTCGAGAACCAGGTGAAGTTTCTGACCCAGGCCTTGGTGACGTACAGGGCCCTCATCAAACTGTTGGGAAGGGACAGATTGATGAAGGAAACAGAGAGTTGGGATCCAACCCAAATCAAGAAACTGGTGGTCCCCAAGCCAAAACCAAAGAAGAAACCGCAGGAGAGGGCAGCCCCACAACCAGTGGCTTCAAGCTCCCAGGAGCCTTTAAGGAACAGAGCACCGTCCCCTCCCCTGAGCCAGGGAGCAAGGATGAGAAAGAGGAGAGAACACAGGCACTCCATCTATGGAGAGATGATGAGGATGGCCAGGTCTCTCCAAGGAGGCTTCCAATTCTTAGAAGAAGAGAGAGCCAAAAGAGCCAAGAGGGGCTGAGACTGTCTTTAGAATCAGAAATATTGTTAGATAAATTTCGAGATATTGTCTTCAATGAGACACTTCATATCAAAAAAGCAGTAGTCCACACAAACAAATATTGTATAGAAGGCTTTGCATCTATAGATAATAAATACTCCTGCATTGTTGCAGATAGTCTGACTTTGAAATCAATTTTGGCAAGCTCTGTTAAAGAAATAGAAGACTTGACTAATAAAACAATAGAACTGGACTTAAAGAAAGCACAAGCAGGAGATTTGGTTAATCTGAGTAATAAGATGACAAACATTGATAACAATTTGAAAGAAACATGCAAAGAATCTATCAGTATTAAGAGAGATGTCAGCTCACTGACCTCAATGGTTTTACAAGTGGGTCACTCATTGGAAGTTTTGGAAGATAAATTTGATAAAAATTTGATTTCTATCAAAGAAGATATGTTGAAATATCAAATCATGTCAGAACAAATTCAAGAGAAATTGAGTACCAAAATTGATAAAGTGATTGAGCAGCTAGGATACAAACATGAGGAGCTTATTAGCAGATTATCATCCTTGTCCCAAAATGGCCAAAGTCCAGTTACAGAATATAAAGCACCAGAGATGAGAAGGAAAAGCAAGGCTATTGCAGAAGACATTGATCTGGAGCTGGATTCTGGTAAAAGAGAGGTTTTTAAGCAAGTGTTACAGGGATTACCTAAGATAAGTGATTGGCCTGAATTCTCTGGGGAGGGTGAGTATGATCACACTGAATTTATTTCATGGGTAGACACCTTGAAGGAAGATACTGGGCTCCCTGACACTTTGATTACTAGTAGATTAAGTATTTTGTTTAAAGGTATAGCCTCAGACTGGTACAGAGATAGAAGGAGTGCTGTAGGAGTGCAAGACTGGGAGTTTTGGAAAAAATAAATAAATACAAAATTTGGCACATCTAATTGGAAAAGAAAGTGCTTGACTTCCTTCAACAATGACAAATTTTTGCCTGGTCTGACACCACCAGCTATATGGGTGACCAGGCAAAGGAAAAGACTTAGAGCTTCTGATCCGCTATTAGACCAAGACAGTATTAACTTTAAGCTACTATCACTGATGGATGGGGAAATTTCCTTTGCAGTTAAAACAAGTATGAAAGCAGATGGAGATTGTTCCAGTTTAATCAACATATTAGAAGATATAGTAGAGGACACGTCACTGGGAAGGAGGAAGATCTACCAGACCAGAGACAACAATTTGGCCAAGACAGAAAAGGCCAAGACTGTTGTAAGAAATGCTGTCCCTAATACAGATATATCATGCTATACTTGTGGTAAAGCAGGACATACCTCTAGGGCATGTCCGCAAAAAACCAGGAAAGTTAATAATGTCAAGAGTGATAATACTGATAAGTGTAATGATTGTCTGGAAGGATCAGACTCAGACAGTTCATTAGGAGAAGAGGAGGAGCCTATCATAGGGTGCATAAATTCTATTAAGGTAACTAATGAATTAATCAACATGAGATTTTGTAATAAGCCTCGTAAAGTCTTATTGGACAGTGGAGCATGTAAGTCAATAGTGGGCAGAAGCTACTTGGAAAATTTCTTCACAAATTGGAAGGATTTTTTGGTAAGTGCACCTGTGGTGAAATTACATAGCTGCTCAGGGTCATTAGTTTCATTAGGTGTAGTCAAGATTAGGTTGTTTTTTGCTTCATATGTATTCATTATTAAATTTGTAGTGATTGATAATACTTCCATAGATTATTTCATAATAGGAAATGACTATATGAAGGAGTATTCTTTCAATTTGTTCCACAGAAAGGAGGCTTCATACTTTACGGTTGGTGACAGTGCTAAGTTCCCCTTTGATCAACAGCAGGTTAACTTAGTTGATCATCTTAATGAAGAAGCTTTTCACAAAGAGGTTAGTGATGAATCCAAGATCAATTCATCACTAAGTAATGAACAAAAGATCCATCTGGTACAAGTATTGTTTGAACATAGAGGAGCTTTTGCTACTACAGATGAACCCTTTGGATCCATAATAGGTCATGATGTTAAAATAACTTTAACTATTGATAAGCCATACCCGCCTGCCTTAAGAAAACACCCATTTCCAGCCAGCCCTAGGGGCAGAGAAGCACTTAAGGAACATATAGATACGTTGCTGAAATTGGGAGTTATCAGGAAAGTAGGAGCTAATGAGGATGTTGAAATTACTACACCATTCATAATAGCTTGGCATAATGGGAAATCTAGAATGGTTGGTGACTTTAGAGCTCTAAACTCTTATACCACACCAGATAGGTATCCTATGCCCAAGATTGTTGAGTCCCTAAGTAAACTTCACCAGGCAAAGTATATCACATGTATGGATGTGCTGAAAGGATTCCACCAGAATGTTGTAGACATAGACAGCAGAAAGTTTTTAAGAATAGTTTGTCATTTAGGTGTTTTTGAATATCTGAGGATGCCATTTGGTATCAAGAATGCACCATCTCATTTCCAGAGAATGATTGATTCTGAGTTCCATGAAGAGTTGATGCAAAATTGGTTGATCATCTACATAGATGACATTATTATATTTTCAGCAACTTGGGAAGAGCACATGTACAGACTATCAATTATTTTGAAGAAAGTTATTAAGATGAACATGAAAATTTCTTTGAGTAAATGTTCATTTGGCTTCAATGAATTGAAAGCCCTAGGACATATTGTAAATGGAATATCCTTGGGAATAGATCAACCCAGAGTAGCAGCAGTCTTATTAAAGCCCACTCCTAACAGCATTAAGGAGATGCAAAGTTTTTTGGGCTTTGCAGGTTAATACAGGCTACACATTAAAGATTTTGGCATAATAGCTTCCAGTCTATACAAGATCTGTAGTCCCAATGTTTCTTTTGAAATGACTAAAGAGAGAGTTGAGGCTTATGAGTTGTTAAAAAGTTGTCTAACCTCGGCACCTTTGCTTTTCCACCCAGATCCTAAGAAACCATTTAAATTATATGTAGATGCATGTATGGAAGGTTTAGGAGCAGCATTACACCAAGTCCAAATTGTTAATGACAAGCCAGTTGAAGGACCCATATGTTTTATATCCAGACAGCTCAAAGATAGTGAAAAGAGGTATGGTGCCTCCCAACTAGAGTGTTTGTGCCTAGTTTGGGCTCTGGAAAAGTTTTATTACTATTTGGATGGGTATCAGTTTGAATTCATTACTGATTGTACAGCGCTAAAGTCACTTCTGAACCTAAAAACACCTAATAGGCACATGTTAATATGGAAAATAGCTATTCAGCAGTGGAGAGGATGCATGACAATAGTGCATATAGAAGGGCTAATACATAAGAATGCAGATGGGTTATCCAGATGTGCTCTACCCAATGGCATCAATAATCCTGCCTACAACCCAGAAGATGACGTGGACACACTACCAATTATGGGTATTTCAGTCACAAGTTTGGCTGAAAGCTTCTGGACCTCAGTGCTTGAGTCATATGCCAGCAACAAGAACTCATCACTACTCCTTGAGATACTAAGATCTAAGTCTAGTGCACAAAATCTTGTTGAAGGACTAGATGCAGATTGGAAGAAAGGTTACCTGGAAGGAAGGTTTGTCCTTTTATATGGGTTGATATATCACAAGTCTGCCCATTGCTGCTCAGTAGTGTTAGTACAAGATGTGCGCATACAATTGATTCTGAGTGAATGTCATGACAATGTTTGCTCTGGACACCTTTCAAAAGATAGAACTGTAGAAAGGGTTAAAATTCTAGCATGGTGGCCTAACTGGAGAAACAGTGTTAGCTCATACTTTGAGTCCTGCGAGAGATGCCAGAAAGCAAATAAATCCACAGGAAAAAGGTATGGTCTATTACAAACTATAGAAGAACCAAAAGAAAGATGGCACACTATTAACATGGATTTTGTGTCTGGATTGCCCCCTGGGGGTAAAGATAATTTCAACTGTGTTCTAGTGGTGGTTGACAGATTCTCTAAGAGAGTTAGATTCTTACCATGTTATAAAGATAGCTCTGCAATGGACATAGCTATGCTATTCTGGAACAGTATTGTCAATGACGTGGGGTGCCCCAGAAATATTATCAGTGACAGGGACCCAAAATTCACATCTGAATTTTGGCAGAGTCTTTTTAATTTGGTTGGAACAAAATTATCCTTTTCAACAGCTTATCATCCCCAGACTGATGGTCTAGCAGAGAGGATGATACAAACTTTCAAAGACATGATCAGGAGATATTGTGCTTATGGAATTAAATTCAAGGACAGTGATGGATACACTCATGACTGGGTATCTCTTTTACCAGCTTTAGAATTTGCCTACAATTCAAGCAAGCATTCAACAACTAATATTTCCCCTTTTGAATTAGAAAGAGGTTGGATACCTCACATGCCTAAGGACATGTTACTAAGTAAGACTATAATTTTACACCCTTCAGCTGACTGTTTTAGAGAAATGATGAATAAGGCTGAAACATATGCTAGTAAGTGTGTTAGTGATGCGGTAAAGTATAATAAGAGTAGGTGGGACAAAAGTCATAGAGATCATGACTTCAAAGTAGGGGACATGGTTTTGGTTTCTACTGTTAATTTTAATAATATTTCAGGACACAGAAAATTAAAGGATGCTTTTGTTGGTCCATTTGTTGTGAAAGCACTTCATGGTAAAAATGCAGTGGAGGTCATTTTAACCAAAGAATTTGACAGAAAACATCCTACTTTTCCAATTAGTCTTGTTAAAAAATTTATTGATCCAGTAGAGTCTTTCCCTCAAAGAAATGTTCCTAGGGTTGTGGTACCACCAATGGAACGGGCTAGTGAAGATATGCCGCATAAGATACTGCAACATAAGGTCATTAGAAAAGACGGGAAAGATGTAAGATTATATCTAGTGAGGTTCAAACATAAGCTAGCAGATAGTGATCTATGGCTAGAAGTCAAGGACATTAAAAATGCTGATATTGTTTTGAGAAGATATAGAGCTTCCAATAGATCCAAAAATTCCTCATAGAGTAATTTTCTTTTGGAGGTGGGGAGTTTCGGCCATGAGACATATATAGATGTCCAAGTGTCTGCACAACTCATATGTCTACTTAGTACAGTGGTTAAGTAATGACTCAATGCTCTGCCTACAGAACACCCAGGTCTTGTTTTCAAGCCTCTATTGTGTCACTATTCTGATGTTATCAAGCATTTTGTATTTTTAAGAATATTTTATAATATTATTTTATAGTATGTTTTTAACCTAGATTCTATCACATAAAACTTTGATAAATTATGTTATAAGTTATGGAAGATCTTATAACTCAAATGTGAGTTGGAATCACCAGGATGCGTCCATTTAGATGCACAATGAATGTCAATAAAGATTTCCCTCTGTGGAAATAATATTCTTTAATAACTTTCAGGAACCCATACAGGCTGGAAAAGCGTACACACAGAGGCCCTTAAACTCAATTGGGGCATATAAACTCTGTGGGATCATCTGCCAAGAATGTACATACTAATATAAGCCATAATATGGTTAAGAGTATGGTCTTAATCTTTAAACACATGCCCAGAGAGATCTGTTTAGAGTTATATGATGATGCATACTTATTCTGAAGCCCTGAGAGCGTCCACTTGGCTGCTAATTAAGTTATTGGGATGATCTACAGTCTATATGATACCTGTTGGGGTGATTAGGTTAAACTTTACATTGAAAATCACCCCCAATGAGTATGTAATTCCTGCTACTCATTGGGGAATAGTACAAGGGGCTCTTAGCCACTGGAGACGAAATCTAGGACAGTGGTCTACTCCCCTGATGGTCCCCTGAGTCCCCTGAGGACTCATGTTAATATAAAAGAGGAGGGTCTTGCCCCTATAAGTCCTTTTTCCTCATTGTATTTTTGAACCAGATATTGCATAGTTAACAAGCCCATTAAACTTAATCAAGAAGATTGACTGGGGCCTTTTAATTTAATATCACATCAATCCAACAATCAATAAGACAACTTCAAATTCGAGTTCAAGGTCCTTTTTGGAGTTGTAGCCCTCTCTGGCTACTATAAAGGGTGTGAGCTTCCAGGTGTAAGCAAATCTCCTTTGAGCTTTATTTATATAAAGCCAGGCCCCTTGCCTTTTATAAAGGTTTAAGGTGTGGCTATTTTGCTCCTAATACCGTAGTATTAGTTGAGTTGTACTGATATAAGCATTGAAATTAAGATAAAACTGACGTATAACACTTGTTATTGTGTTATTTTGCAGGTATTTGTCACAGCTTGTTACAGCAATAGAGACAATACTCTGACAATTGGGGTCCTCATCTCTTTTTTTTGAACCAAGTTTTGGACAATTGTCCATTTGAAGTAAGAGTTATTGTTGATTATTTTAACCCCTTGAAGTTAAATTAATCACTTATATAACATATTTTTTTTTAAAAAAAAAAAAAATAATAATACCCAAAATTTCGAAATTTGGTGTTAATTTTGTTATAGATATTGATTTGAAGTGCCTTCAGCACAACAGTTTTGAATTTTTTATCCAAAAAAAAAAAAAAGAAAAAATTGTACAGTTTTGGAAAGCTCTCCGTCATAACGCGGGTAACTTAACTGCGGGTGATTAATACGGTGGGGACATAGTTTCCTCTATTTCAACAAGCAAGTGAATATTGACAGGATTAGACAGCCGACGGCATCTATCAACAGGCGTTGAGATATTCCTTTCAGCATCCTTTTCAATACGGACCGTTAGAATTACAATCACAAGGAGATCGACTGAATCGAGATTTCCAGCAGCCAGCCAGAATCATTGATTAGAGAAAATAACCGCAACGGCTATACCGCTGGGTTTTCAGCAAAAGCGAGCAACTAAATCAAACCAAAACGTCAGATCACATAAGTACCGCAATCATTGTTCTATAAATTAGAATAACTTTCTGAAAAGTAAGTAACAATACAGGGACGGCTAGAAAAAATAGAGAGAGGAACTCACATCCTCGTGCAACAGTGTTGAAGCAATTGTCCATAGATTCCTTTCTGCCTGCAAATCGAGGCAGGGCACGCAGCTTTGTGTCCAAACCAAGCTCCTTGCAAAGAAGCAAAGGAAGCAGCATTGACAGCAGCGTTGCCGAAGCAAAGACCAGATCTAGGACTCCTTCAATGGAGATAGTCACTCAGAGTTAGTGACCTAGATTTATTGAAACGTTCAGAAACAAAAAAGACCAATAGACTGATCTAAAACTATTGCATTAAATTTTTTTTTAAAAAAAAAAAAAAAAAAAAAAACAAACAAACCCTTCGTCGTGATAATAATGAACACAAGGAGCAAGGGCGCTGAGCTTGTGCCCCCAGGCGAATTTAACCAGAGAAGGAGACAGCCTACCTCCGGGCACGGCAAACCTCTTGACCTGCCACAGCCAGAACAAAATAAATTATTTAGAGGCAGTGGCAGCAAGCAACGTCGAGAACCAGGTGAAGTTTCTGACCCAGGCCTTGGTGACGTACAGGGCCCTCATCAAACTGTTGGGAAGGGACAGATTGATGAAGGAAACAGAGAGTTGGGATCCAACCCAAATCAAGAAACTGGTGGTCCCCAAGCCAAAACCAAAGAAGAAACCGCAGGAGAGGGCAGCCCCACAACCAGTGGCTTCAAGCTCCCAGGAGCCTTTAAGGAACAGAGCACCGTCCCCTCCCCTGAGCCAGGGAGCAAGGATTAGAAAGAGGAGAGAACACAGGCACTCCATCTATGGAGAGATGATGAGGATGGCCAGGTCTCTCCAAGGAGGCTTCCAATTCTTAGAAGAAGAGAGAGCCAAAAGAGCCAAGAGGGGCTGAGACTGTCTTTAGAATCAGAAATATTTTTAGATAAATTTCGAGATATTGTCTTCAATGAGACACTTCATATCAAAAAAGCAGTAGTCCACACAAACAAATATTGTATAGAAGGCTTTGCATCTATAGATAATAAATACTCCTGCATTGTTGCAGATAGTCTGACTTTGAAATCAATTTTGGCAAGCTCTGTTAAAGAAATAGAAGACTTGACTAATAAAACAATAGAACTGGACTTAAAGAAAGCACAAGCAGGAGATTTGGTTAATCTGAGTAATAAGATGACAAACATTGATAACAATTTGAAAGAAACATGCAAAGAATCTATCAGTATTAAGAGAGATGTCAGCTCACTGACCTCAATGGTTTTACAAGTGGGTCACTCATTGGAAGTTTTGGAAGATAAATTTGATAAAAATTTGATTTCTATCAAAGAAGATATGTTGAAATATCAAATCATGTCAGAACAAATTCAAGAGAAATTGAGTACCAAAATTGATAAAGTGATTGAGCAGCTAGGATACAAACATGAGGAGCTTATTAGCAGATTATCGTCCTTGTCCCAAAATGGCCAAAGTCCAGTTACAGAATCTAAAGCACCAGAGATGAGAAGGAAAAGCAAGGCTATTGCAGAAGACATTGATCTGGAGCTGGATTCTGGTAAAAGAGAGGTTTTTAAGCAAGTGTTACATGGATTACCTAAGATAAGTGATTGGCCTGAATTCTCTGGGGAGGGTGAGTATGATCACACTGAATTTATTTCATGGGTAGACACCTTGAAGGAAGATACTGGGCTCCCTGACACTTTGATTACTAGTAGATTAAGTATTTTGTTTAAAGGTATAGCCTCAGACTGGTACAGAGATAGAAGGAGTGCTGTAGGAGTGCAAGACTGGGAGTTTTGGAAAAAAGAAATAAATACAAAATTTGGCACATCTAATTGGAAAAGAAAGTGCTTGACTTCCTTCAAAAATGACAAATTTTTGCCTGGTCTGACACCACCAGCTATATGGGTGACCAGGCAAAGGAAAAGACTTAGAGCTTCTGATCCGCTATTAGACCAAGACAGTATTAACTTTAAGCTACTATCACTGATGGATGGGGAAATTTCCTTTGCAGTTAAAACAAGTATGAAAGCAGATGGAGATTGTTCCAGTTTAATCAACATATTAGAAGATATAGTAGAGGACACGTCACTGGGAAGGAGGAAGATCTACCAGACCAGAGACAACAATTTGGCCAAGACAGAAAAGGACAAGACTGTTGTAAGAAATGCTGTCCCTAATACAGATATATCATGCTATACTTGTGGTAAAGCAGGACATACCTCTAGGGCATGTCCGCAAAAAACCAGGAAAGTTAATAATGTCAAGAGTGATAATACTGATAAGTGTAATGATTGTCTGGAAGGATCAGACTCAGAAAGTTCATTAGGAGAAGAGGAGGAGCCTATCATAGGGTGCATAAATTCTATTAAGGTAACTAATGAATTAATCAACATGAGATTTTGTAATAAGCCTTGTAAAGTCTTATTGGACAGTGGAGCATGTAAGTCAATAGTGGGCAGAAGCTACTTGGAAAATTTCTTCACAAATTGGAAGGATTTTTTGGTAAGTGCACCTGTGGTGAAATTACATAGCTGCTCAGGGTCATTAGTTTCATTAGGTGTAGTCAAGATTAGGTTGTTTTTTGCTTCATATGTATTCATTATTAAATTTGTAGTGATTGATAATACTTCCATAGATTATTTCATAATAGGAAATGACTATATGAAGGAGTATTCTTTCAATTTGTTCCACAGAAAGGAGGCTTCATACTTTACGGTTGGTGACAGTGCTAAGTTCCCCTTTGATCAACAGCAGGTTAACTTAGTTGATCATCTTAATGAAGAAGCTTTTCACAAAGAGGTTAGTGATGAATCCAAGATCAATTCATCACTAAGTAATGAACAAAAGATCCATCTGGTACAAGTATTGTTTGAACATAGAGGAGCTTTTGCTACTACAGATGAACCCTTTGGATCCATAATAGGTCATGATGTTAAAATAACTTTAACTATTGATAAGCCATACCCGCCTGCCTTAAGAAAACACCCATTTCCAGCCAGCCCTAGGAGCAGAGAAGCACTTAAGGAACATATAGATACATTGCTGAAATTGGGAGTTATCAGGAAAGTAGGAGCTAATGAGGATGTTGACATTACTACACCATTCATAATAGCTTGGCATAATGGGAAATCTAGAATGGTTGGTGACTTTAGAGCTCTAAACTCTTATACCACACCAGATAGGTATCCTATGCCCAAGATTGTTGAGTCCCTAAGTAAACTTCACCAGGCAAAGTATATCACATGTATGGATGTGCTGAAAGGATTCCACCAGAATGTTGTAGACATAGACAGCAGAAAGTTTTTAAGAATAGTTTGTCATTTAGGTGTTTTTGAATATCTGAGGATGCCATTTGGTATCAAGAATGCACCATCTCATTTCCAGAGAATGATTGATTCTGAGTTCCATGAAGAGTTGATGCAAAATTGGTTGATCATCTACATAGATGACATTATTATATTTTCAGCAACTTGGGAAGAGCACATGTACAGACTATCAATTATTTTGAAGAAAGTTATTAAGATGAACATGAAAATTTCTTTGAGTAAATGTTCATTTGGCTTCAATGAATTGAAAGCCCTAGGACATATTGTAAATGGAATATCCTTGGGAATAGATCAAACCAGAGTAGCAGCAGTCTTATTAAAGCCCACTCCTAACAGCATTAAGGAGATGCAAAGTTTTTTGGGCTTTGCAGGTTAATACAGGCTACACATTAAAGATTTTGGCATAATAGCTTCCAGTCTATACAAGATCTGTAGTCCCAATGTTTCTTTTGAAATGACTAAAGAGAGAGTTGAGGCTTATGAGTTGTTAAAAAGTTGTCTAACCTCGGCACCTTTGCTTTTCCACCCAGATCCTAAGAAACCATTTAAATTATATGTAGATGCATGTATGGAAGGTTTAGGAGCAGCATTACACCAAGTCCAAATTGTTAATGACAAGCCAGTTGAAGGACCCATATGTTTTATATCCAGACAGCTCAAAGATAGTGAAAAGAGGTATGGTGCCTCCCAACTAGAGTGTTTGTGCCTAGTTTGGGCTCTGGAAAAGTTTTATTACTATTTGGATGGGTATCAGTTTGAATTCATTACTGATTGTACAGCGCTAAAGTCACTTCTGAACCTAAAAACACCTAATAGGCACATGTTAAGATGGAAAATAGCTATTCAGCAGTGGAGAGGATGCATGACAATAGTGCATATAGAAGGGCTAATACATAAGAATGCAGATGGGTTATCCAGATGGGCTCTACCCAATGGCATCAATAATCCTGCCTACAACCCAGAAGATGACGTGGACACACTACCAATTATGGGTATTTCAGTCACAAGTTTGGCTGAAAGCTTCTGGACCTCAGTGCTTGAGTCATATGCCAGCAACAAGAACTCATCACTACTCCTTGAGATACTAAGATCTAAGTCTAGTGCACAAAATCTTGTTGAAGGACTAGATGCAGATTGGAAGAAAGGTTACCTGGAAGGAAGGTTTGTCCTTTTATATGGGTTGATATATCACAAGTCTGCCCATTGCTGCTCAGTAGTGTTAGTACAAGATGTGCACATACAATTGATTCTGAGTGAATGTCATGACAATGTTTGCTCTGGACACCTTTCAAAAGATAGAACTGTAGAAAGGGTTAAAATTCTAGCATGGTGGCCTAACTGGAGAAACAGTGTTAGCTCATACTTTGAGTCCTGCGAGAGATGCCAGAAAGCAAATAAATCCACAGGAAAAAGGTATGGTCTATTACAAACTATAGAAGAACCAAAAGAAAGATGGCACACTATTAACATGGATTTTGTGTCTGGATTGCCCCCTGGGGGTAAAGATAATTTCAACTGTGTTCTAGTGGTGGTTGACAGATTCTCTAAGAGAGTTAGATTCTTACCATGTTATAAAGATAGCTCTGCGATGGACATAGCTATGCTATTCTGGAACAGTATTGTCAATGACGTGGGGTGCCCCAGAAATATTATCAGTGACAGGGACCCAAAATTCACATCTGAATTTTGGCAGAGTCTTTTTAATTTGGTTGGAACAAAATTATCCTTTTCAACAGCTTATCATCCCCAGGCTGATGGTCTAGCAGAGAGGATGATACAAACTTTGGAAGACATGATCAGGAGATATTGTGCTTATGGAATTAAATTCAAGGACAGTGATGGATACACTCATGACTGGGTATCTCTTTTACCAGCTTTAGAATTTGCCTACAATTCAAGCAAGCATTCAACAACTAATATTTCCCCTTTTGAATTAGAAAGAGGTTGGATACCTCACATGCCTAAGGACATGTTACTAAGTAAGACTATAATTTTACACCCTTCAGCTGACTGTTTTAGAGAAATGATGAATAAGGCTGAAACATATGCTAGTAAGTGTGTTAGTGATGCGGTAGATTATAATAAGAGTAGGTGGGACAAAAGTCATAGAGATCATGACTTCAAAGTAGGGGACATGGTTTTGGTTTCTACTGTTAATTTTAATAATATTTCAGGACACAGAAAATTAAAGGATGCTTTTGTTGGTCCATTTGTTGTAAAAGCACTTCATGGTAAAAATGCAGTGGAGGTCATTTTAACCAAAGAATTTGACAGAAAACATCCTACTTTTCCAATCAGTCTTGTTAAAAAATTTATTGATCCAGTAGAGTCTTTCCCTCAAAGAAATGTTCCTAGGGTTGTGGTACCACCAATGGAACGGGCTAGTGAAGATATGCCGCATAAGATACTGCAACATAAGGTCATTAGAAAAGACGGGAAAGATGTAAGATTATATCTAGTGAGGTTCAAACATAAGCTAGCAGATAGTGATCTATGGCTAGAAGCCAAGGACATTAAAAATGCTGATATTGTTTTGAGAAGATATAGAGCTTCCAATAGATCCAAAAATTCCTCATAGAGTAATTTTCTTTTGGAGGTGGGGAGTGTCGGCCATGAGACATATATAGATGTCCAAGTGTCTGCACAACTCATATGTCTACTTAGTACAGTGGTTAAGTAATGACTCAATGCTCTGCCTACAGAACACCCAGGTCTTGTTTTCAAGCCTCTATTGTGTCACTATTCTGATGTTATCAAGCATTTTGTATTTTTAGGAATATTTTATAATATTATTTTATAGTATGTTTTTAACCTAGATTTTATCACATAAAACTTTGATAAATTATGTTATAAGTTATGGAAGATCTTATAACTCAAATGTGAGTTGGAATCACCAGGATGCGTCCATTTAGATGCACAATGAATGTCAATAAAGATTTCCCTCTGTGGAAATAATATTCTTTAATAACTTTCAGGAACCCATACAGGCTGGAAAAGCGTACACACAGAGGCCCTTAAACTCAATTGGGGCATATAAACTCTGTGGGATCATCTGCCAAGAATGTACATACTAATATAAGCCATAATATGGTTAAGAGTATGGTCTTAATCTTTAAACACATGCCCAGAGAGATCTGTTTAGAGTTATATGATGATGCATACTTATTCTGAAGCCCTGAGAGCGTCCACTTGGCTGCTAATTAAGTTATTGGGATGATCTACAGTCTATATGATACCTGTTGGGGTGATTAGGTTAAACTTTACATTGAAAATCACCCCCAATGAGTATGTAATTCCTGCTACTCATTGGGGAATAGTACAAGGGGCTCTGAGCCACTGGAGACGAAATCTAGGACAGTGGTCTACTCCCCTGATGGTCCCCTGAGTCCCCTGAGGACTCATGTTAATATAAAAGAGGAGGGTCTTGCCCCTATAAGTCCTTTTTCCTCATTGTATTTTTGAACCAGATATTGCATAGTTAACAAGCCCATTAAACTTAATCAAGAAGATTGACTGGGGCCTTTTAATTTAATATCACATCAATCCAACAATCAATAAGACAACTTCAAATTCGAGTTCAAGGTCCTTTTTGGAGTTGTAGCCCTCTCTGGCTACTATAAAGGGTGTGAGCTTCCAGGTGTAAGCAAATCTCCTTTGAGCTTTATTTATATAAAGCCAGGCCCCTTGCCTTTTATAAAGGTTTAAGGTGTGGCTATTTTGCTCCTAATACCGTAGTATTAGTTGAGTTGTACTGATATAAGCATTGAAATTAAGATAAAACTGACGTATAACACTTGTTATTGTGTTATTTTGCAGGTATTTGTCACAGCTTGTTACAGCAATAGAGACAATACTCTGACATGTATGGTCCTGGTGTTGAGGGTAAGCTGTTCCTGGTATGTAATTGAGGGTTCCCAAGGTATGTCTTCATGCCTTCCATAGAGCTGTGACACCTGGTTGGGTATGAGTTTGCCACAGTTGGAGGTTTGTTGGGCTGTATCTTCTAATCCATGAGAGATAGGGGTGTACTTTTGCTGTGTGACTATGGGTTATTTCTGATGTAGAATCCATTTCTGAGGTTAATTTGAGGTTTTCAGCTGTTTTACACTATAATAGTGAGTCTGATGGCTATAGGACAGGTTTGGACTACCACACCATGAGAGAAGCTCCTTCAGTAGATGCATCCTCATTTGTGTTTTCAAAGTAATGGGAGTGTTCAAATAACAAAGCCACTTTGATGGAGAGAGCCTTGGACCACTTGGAGAAGTTGGAGCCATTGCTGAGTGGGTGTGGGCTAACGTCTGCACCAATCTTCTGATATCTCAATTTGACGTCCGCCACTGACATTACTGACTTTTCAGATCTGGAAATCCTAGCCCATGACAGAAGGTCTTGAACCTCCCCCGTGGAATAGTTTCTAGACAGATCCAGTATTGGTGTTGCTGTTTGTTGAGCATTGGATGGTGGACCTGGTATTGGTTGGGGTTTTGTTTGTTTTGCCTAGATCAGAGTGTCTTTCTGGAATTTGGTCCCTGAACAAGTGCATCTAGATGCTTGATTATTCAAGGGAGAAGACATGTTTGAGATCTTTAGTGTGGTGTGGCATGAAGTTTGCGTGTGGAGGTCTCTCAGTGAGATCCTTGAATGCGTGAAGGGGGTAGTTAAGTGTGGTGTTATTGGTAGAGCAGGCTCATAACCTATGATAATCTAGTGCATGTAAATCAATAAAAAGAAATTTTATTCCCCCCAAGTAAAACTGAATTGTAGTTACAAGATTGTTTCTTTTATATTCTGGGTTATGGGTTTATTGTTGTGTACATGGAATATTCTATGTGGTAAGTTCTGGAACGTTCTAGCTATTGATTATGCATTACTGAATATCCTGAGAACTATGCATTTGTGTATCCCTTATATTCATATGCTCTTAATGGTGGAAATAATTGCCTGAGAAGTTGCAGCAGCATTCCTGGCATCACATTCAAAAGATTTTCCAGAGGCCTCAGCAGTCCTCCGGGCTGTTCTCCCAGAAATTACAATGTCCTTCAGATGAATCATCCAGCATTTGCTCCCACCAAGACCCTCATGCCGGTGGGTCGGGTATGGTTATGCTTATTTCTGCCGACCCGGCCAATGAACACCCTGACCTAGACGAGCGGCAGCTTTTAGCTCAGGCCGCCCTGACCCCCTCGGAACAGATCAGAGTTTGCTGACGGGCTTGGCCACCACAGGAAGAGAAGCAGCCCATTACGAAGGGACCGCCTGTATTCGGAGCAGCGGGATTCCACTGCCCCATTTCTTGGTCCGCAATATTGCGAACTTCAGGCTGCAAAGTGGCATCAGGTGCTTCCTCCCTTTTGGAGATCCCCATCAGGGGAATTATTGGAACTCCTTTAAAAATGGCGAACAATAATTACGACAAAAACTGACAGCGAATGTCCATTCAAAGACAGTTGGGGGGGGGGGGGCATAGCGCAAGTAATGAACGTACGAAGTCCAATCAAACCGTTGCAAATGGATCTAGCGTGCGGAATACATTATTCAGGTTCGCATTTGGATGTTTCAATTTCAATGTGCATTATAACAATAAGAAAACAAAAACAAGCTTGAAAACAAACTCAGAATGCCAAAGAAATTAGAAAAACACAGAAGATGAAAAAGGAAGGAGTACATCATTTCGAAGAAGTGTATTTCGTAACACCCTCTGTGATTGCGAAACGGAGAATAAAAGAATCAGCGGACCCAAACAATCAAGGGTGGTAGAGAGACGAGGTGACTGACTGGTTCCTTCAGAAATAGCGTGCTTGGAGAGTTCTCCGGGAAGAATCAACCGAACAGCTGTCTGGATCTAATAATCCAGGGGAGCAAGAACGACGTGTTGGCTGGAGGACATTCAGCAGATAAGGCTTTGAGCGAACGGAAGACTTACTTCTCGTGACGAGATGGTGGATTTTTTGTTGTAGAGTGCAAGTTTAGAAGCTTCGGTGGCAATCCGTTCAAAGATGTCGATGACAAATGAGTTCATGATCATCATGGCCTTGTTAGAGATACCTGTATCAGGGTGGACCTGCTTGAGAACCTTGTAGATGTAAATGCCGCTGCATGATGGGAGCAAGGTAAGGTCAGCACCACGTGGAAACATAGGCAAATGTCAGGCGAAGGAGGGTAGCTTACTAGGTCTCTTTGCGCTTGGAGCGTTTCTTCTTCTTGTCTCCATCGGCAGGTTTACTTGATTTCTTGGCTACCTTCTTGTCAACAGCAACTTTGCTAGCAGGAGCCTTGGAGGCAGTTGAAGCAGGCTTCTTCTCGGCAGTGGTTGATTTGGGAGGCATGGTGCTGAAGGGGTTGGGATAGAGAGGGGGCTAGTCTTGGGATGGAAAGTGGGTGTGGGAGAGATTGGTTGTGTGCAGATGGATGTAGACGGTGTTGATGACCCGCGAGCAGACGGTCTTTAAATTGGCAAGACTTTCTGCTGGCAAGTAGTGTTCAACTCGGGACAGCTCAAGCGATCACGACCTGCACAACCGAGGGAGTGGGACCGAGCAAGTGTACTGATGGAGTGAAGATGCACCAGGGTGCCCGCCGGTGGTAGCTGCAGTGAGATCAGTGACATGGGGCGGCTCTTCAATCTGGATCGTGGCGTGGTGATCTCTGATTGGTCAGACTCAACACGCGTCTCCGCTGTCGACTTGCGATCGAGCCAGCCCGCTGCGCCGAATGCAATACTATCTGTCGTCACGCGTCATCAATCGGATCGAAACTCGCGCGCTCTAGGTCGTTCGCGTGGAAATCCGCACCTCGGATTCATCAGAACCACACCGGAACGTCGCATACCAGGGTCATGCGCAGGCATCTCGCTGACAACGAGTCGCCCAAAGCAAATCCTGCTCGCGCTTGCCATGCAAAGAAGTGACGTCACTACCACAACAGACAACTGCGCCTGTTGCTTTGAAAGTAAAGATTTTGACATTCCTACCAAAGTGAGGACCCTTGTAGTGAATTACATGCTCAGAGTGAAGGGTTGTGTTGACATTTCTTTTAGGTATGACAGATGCTGAGTTTGGTAGCTTGTTTTGATTTGGAGTTGCATGCCACTAAGTGAAAGATTTCCTCCTGACAATTTTGTGCTCAAACAAATTCAGAAAAGATGAGGGGAGGGGGGCCATGTTAGATAGGACAGCTGAAAAAATTACTTGGATCTATGGCTGATCTCAGCTATTGTGAGAGCTACCAAAGCTTCAGAGGCAGACTTGAGCCAACAAGTTTGATCTTGGCAGATTTTTATCTGGCTGGACTCAACAGTCCAGTAGGAATCATAGTTGCCCAAATCTTTATGAGTATGAAAATGGCCTGTTAAAACATTGCTAAAAAGCAATGTTGTTACACCACAAAAATACTGGTGTCACTTGCTAGTAAGTGCCATCAAGGAGCTGAGGCCCAATCTACAACCAATCTCAGTTCAAGCTCCAGCCAAGCTCAGGTCCAGCTTTATCCAAGCCCCAATGCACAGTCACTGTGCATTGTACACAGTGACTGTGTGCAAAAAACTTGGTTGAAGGATGAGCATAGCTTCAACTAGAGATTGGACCAAGCTCCAACCACAGATTCTTTGATGGCACTTGCTAGCAAGTGACATCAAATTTTTCATGGTGTTACTTCTTGGAAAAACACCCAAGATATTTGGGGAGCTGAGCTCAAGAGTGCAGCACCCCTTGTGTACTTTGTGCTGCCAAAAATTTACCACCTTTCAGGGATCCAGATGCACTCTCTGATATTGCACTCTGTTGAAGCATATGTCCATAGGCCTTGAGTAATTCTTGGAAAATTATGTGAAATTGAAAATGTGTGTGCATACAGCAGTACACTTTGTGTAATTTTGGATTCAAATTCATATGCATAAATTATTGAAAATTCAGTAGCAAAATAGTTTGATTTTTCTACTCCTGGCAAAACCACAAAACAGTTTCTGTGCCACAGTAGATGTTGATGCATATGCTAGAATGGGCCTCCATGTACCAAATGTGCAAATCAGTAAGAAGTAAAACTGAATTGCATCTGAATATATATAAAAAACAAAGCAAAAGCCACTAAATGATATACTAAATTCAATCACAAATCAAATCAAAAATATGATTGGTTTGAAGATTAGCCCAATATTAAAATCATGAATTAGTTTTTTTTATTTTTAAATAGAAGAAAAAATATTTTATTTATTGGATAAATTCCAGTCCAAATTTTGGCAAAAAAAAATCCACATCCTTATTTTGATTCTGGCCCTGAATTTTCTCATCTGATTATTAGGATTCTTCCACTTTTACAGACAACCCATTCACTATTTCAAAATTTCAAAGTATCTATTTGGTCCCTTCCAGGCCCATAGGGTTTCTAAATATTAAAAACTGATTTTTTAGATTGGCTTCATCCAGGCATTGGGAAAAAAAGCTGTGGGGATAAAGGACACAATCAACCCTGAATGGCAGCAGCAGCAGAGGAGCAGAGGGAAAAATCAACTTTAAGGCAAGAAACAGAGGCCAGCCTTGGCCTCTTCAATCTGAGACATTGCAACAAGAAACCAAGGAGAAGGGAGACTGTGATGGGCCATGGGCAAAGCTACAGCTATCCTCACTTTAAAGAAGGCAAAATGGTTAAACCACTTCTAGGCCATCCTAGTTGGTATGTGTACTCCCCTGTGAACAGTATATGGGTAATTTTCACTCCCTGGTAGGCAAATTTGGCAACAATGGAGGTGGATTGGACTGGAGATTGAGAGTACCCATGAAATGTCTCTTCTAGATGTTACTCCCCAACAGGCAATTTTAACTGTCAACTTTCACACATATTTCACAACTTTGACCAGAGGTATTTTAGAGATTTATGCCACCAAGGCAAGAGGAGGATTTGACTACACAAAGGCCAGGGCAGAGGATCCCCAAAGGCTTGGAAAGGAGCCATGAAGGCTAGATGGCTGCCACAACAGGCAGGGGGGGTTTTGCAAGGGTTTCCACAAGTGGAAGGCAGTCTGGAAGCATTGGAATTGTGACTTGAACCTGGGTGCAGAGGTAATGCTGGCCTCATAAACTGTAAAGAGAAGGAAAAGGTTTAACCTACTGCTAGGCCATCCTAGTTGGTATGTGAACTCCCCTTTAAACAGTATATGGGTAATTTACACTCACCAGTCCCAACAGAAGGCACCCATGCTTCCAGAAACAAAATTCCTTCCACAAGCATATTCCATTTTTTCATCCCCATGCTCTCTCTTTGCATGGCCACCTTTCACCTTGATCATCTTCAAGGAGTAATCCTTTCTTTGGATTTATATCTTTCATTTAATCCTGAGCTTATTCATAAAATCTTTTGCCTTCTATAAATAGCTCACTTTCACAAGGGCTGCTGGTGTGCAAGCAGGGCTTGGCACAAGCATACTCTACTCACAGCAGTCTTTAGGTGAAAGTTTGCTGAAGGATGCTACAGGGAGCAGAGCAATTGATAGAGTAAGCATAGGCTTCTTGCATGACACTTTGTGGGATGTATTTCCTATTAAGAAGTAGAAAAATTATTTCTTGGGGGGAAATCAGGAAGAATGAATAGGAGGCCAGCTTAAATAGACAGAGTTCTAAGACTACAACAGAGGTAGAACAGGTTGGGGAGATCAGACTACATAAGTAATGACCAGATCAGTCAAGGTAACAGAGAGGGCTAGTCAGGTAATGCTACTTGATTGGCATAGGCTTTCTGCTACATTTTTCAAGTTCACAGACCTGGGCTGTCTAGTTTGGGAGTGTATGTACAGTTGAAGGATGTGCAGGGTACAGTGGGTGGACAAAAGTTGTGGGAATGACCCCCCAATTTCTTCCCACCTTTTTTTTTTGTTTTTTTTTCAATTCTTGTTTTCTCACAAAATAAATGCAAAATACTGTTGTAAATTTATTCATTTTACTAGCTGATAATGTTAATTTTGACTTAAAATAAGTTCATTTTTTTTTTAAAAAAAATTGAAATAACATAAAATTAAGAGATAAAAATACAGCATAATTCTCCTGTTAATGGAGAATGGATTTAAAAAAGTATAGAAAAATACTGCAAAATTTAAAATTGATGGGAGAAGTTTAAGATAGGGATAAGACAACAAGGAATAAGTACAAAAAAGAAAAGAAAAGAAAAAATATACCATTGGGTAGAACCTCCATTGGCCTTGATTACAGCTTGCATGCTATTAGGCATGGATTCAATGAGATTCTTGAGGTTTTGATGGGGAAAGTAATCCCAGGCGGTTTGGATGGCGCTTTCCATCTCCGGGATTGAATTTGGTGGGTAAAGTTATTGATTTTTTTTTAAAAAAGAATTCCATAAGTTTTCAGTTTGATTGAGGTTGGGGAACTGAGCTGGCCAAGAAGAAATTTGATCCCTTTGGATTTTTGCCAGCCTTTTCTTATCCTGTCCTTGTGGAATGGGGCCCTGTCTTCCATCAAAAAGAAATTGGGTCAATTAAGTTTGCTGATCCAGGGGCCAAGAGCACCTTCATAAAAAATTGCAATGAAATATTTTGTGTTTCTTCTTTTTGGTGGCATGATAAAAATAAGGAGGTTCTTTCAAAAATGAAAGCACCCCACACCATAATCAAAGAAATCCCACTCTTAAATGCGGGGGCCAAAAAGCTGGGTTTGAACTTCTCTTGAGGGGTTTGCCAGACCATCACTTTCTGGGAGATTTTTCCAATTTTAAAGCTATATTTTTTGCTCCAAATCATCTTCATCCAATCTTCAAAAGTCCATTCTTGGTTTTCACAAGCAAATTTAAGTCTTTTTCTTCTTTGATATTCATTAATAAAAGGCTTCTTTTCAGCCACCCTTGAAAAAAAACCATCTGATGGGCTTGTTGTTGGATTTTCCATGTTGAGACATCCTTTGTTGTTAAGCTGCCGATTTTGGAGGCCTTCAGCTTCTGTGATTGCTTGATTAAACGCTTAAGCTCCCAAATCTCACAATAAGTTGGTTTTAGAGGTCTTCCTGGTTGTTTTGTGCATTAAACAGTTCATTTTTTCTGGAATTTATTGAGGACATTATAAATTGTTGATCTTGGAATTTGCAGGTTGATGGTGATGTAATTTCAAAATGCGCCTCCTTTTTACATACCAACAATCCTTGCCTTCAAATTTTTGAGTGAGTGGTTTTTTTTGAAATTTGAATTCAATACCAAAAGAAATAATAAAACAAAAAAAAAATCAGAATACTGTTGAAAAAAGAAAGAGAAGAGAAAAAAACTTAAAAATGGAATCAAATTGATTGATAGAGGGAGAGAAGTCAAAAGAATTGAAGGGGGGGATGGTGGTGAATCCATCAATGTAGACAAGAGGTTGATTGTTGAAGGTCTTTGATGACCAAAGCCGCACAAAGATTCCTGGTCAATATGGAGTGGGTGAGTGTGGGTGCTTTAAAATCAGTCCCAAAATTCTTTTCCACTCACTGTACATGGGAGTCATGACACTATGGACTAAGTAGAGAGATTATGTGATAAAATATGCAGGAGGAGATACATAAGGATTACCAAAGGGCAACCCATGATTGAATGTGGGATAGAAAGAGTGAGAAAAGTTAGAGGATATGCAGGAAGGGGAGATTAAGTATGTGCAAGCCTATGAAGTCTATCTTTATACTGTATGATTTTAGAATATATTTAGTTATCTAATGCATGAAGATACTGAGGGTATGTATTCACTGGGGATATACTGAGATAAGTCCCCTGAGGCCCCAAGGTTGAAGTTACTTGGCAATTATATTAGACTGAGAATTAGACTGGGTTTGCTGAGGGTAGACTGAGTTAGGTGTCAGTATGAAACTCACTTGTTTTAGCAACCAGATAATTTTTTTTCCTTCAAATCATTGAGTTTTCATTCTTTGGAATTATCACTGAAAATTTTCAGAGTGTAGAAAAATATCCCATGAATTGGTCATTGATTCAATACAAACCATCTTCTAAATAAGCCCAAAAATTCACAGATTAACAGTAAAATAATGTTAATCAATCATTCCAAAGCAGCATGGACCCCAGAAAACAACCAAGACTTTCATCTTTTCAAGAAATTAACAAGGCCATCAAGGCTATCACCCTTGAGGAAGAAATCTATGGTTACTGGGTTCAAAGAATGAGAGGATTTCTTAAATTAAAAGGAATGCTAAAAATAATAATCAATCCCAGACCAGAAAAACAAAGAAGCAAAGAGGAAGAAAAGAAAGAAACTTAAGAAGCAGTCACAATTAACTCAACTCTAAGCCCCAAAATACACAAATACATCATAACAAGTCAGATAGAATTTGGTCCACACACCATATGGTCCAAGATATAGGTGTCACACAACCACCCCACGTACTATAGGGCAATTCTTAGATGATTGTGAGCGCAAAGGAAAGCTGAGTGCAAGGGCAAGTGCAAGTAGCAAGACTCAGTTGCAAAGTGCAAACTTGATTATGCCACTCAAAAAACGGCGAGAGGAATGGAATGTGTTCCAAGGAAGGAAACTCAACCTAAGTACAATGTGATAACTAGGTTTTAGCAAAATGCAAGAACGTATGAAATTAACTAACTGAGGAGAAAATCATCAGGCAAGGGGATAGCCTTTATAAGGTAATCCAAAGTGACTAGATACAACCTGGTGATGAGCTAACTACAGTTGAAGCGGTGAGGCAATGAATGACAGGAACGGGATAGGAAATGAAGCAGTAGTACACATCCAAGGTCATAGTGTAAGTGCAAGACAATAGAATCTGAGCGTATACTTGTATGATGAATTGGGACAGGAGCAAGTGAAGTTGAAGGTAATGCAAATGAGAAGTAATAGTGTATGCAGGGTAGGGACTAGTCCAATTGCAAACTGTACAGTAATGATGGCTTAGTTAGACGTAGATGCAAACTAACAAACACTGCATGACCAAAGATGGAAGTCCAAGGCTGTTTATTGGCCAGGGAAGGAGATTGGATCTCATAATGGATGGCCGACCGGTATGGAGTTAACCGCAAAGTTTGCAAGTATATACTGAGTTGGTTGCCAAGATTGGAAGGTCAACGCGAGCCAGAGGAAGTAGCGGATCGCACCATTGATGTTGTGCTTTATTTGTGTCACGCTTTTAGACTGAGGTAGATGGTACTGAGGAGAGGACATGTTGAAGTGATGAAGACAATAATCCTAAGTGCAAAGCGTGACAGTTGCCTGGGTATAAAGACACAAGCTCCTGCAAGCGTTCAGATAAATTTTCCCCTCAATTTCAAGTCGTTAATAATGACTGTATACCCTTTACACATTATTTAATTCATTACTTGATAAATTTATAATTTATATAGAATGTTGTCATTGTTGTCCCGCCGTTGAGAAAACTGTATTTTCCAAAACAAGCGATGTGTCCCTCATACTGCCGTCCAAGGCCTTTGATGCAAGTGCGAGCAATGTTGCCTTTGCAAAGTGGCCTGTAATTTCCCTATAAATGTCGATTTGACTGTTGAGGGTCCCGGGGAGTCATCAAGGGAGATGCGGAGTCGTAGGTCCGCGCCAAGGGTTAACTACAAGATACCACCGTTGCCAGAGATTGAATACTTGGGGAATTGAGTTCCTGGTGAGTACTAATCTGGACTGACTAATGATCATAAAAATAGTAACTAAATTTTGCTTGTTTTTCTAGTGCTGCCTCCTTTCCAAAGATATACTACAAACACACCACCACCACCTTACTGGGGACCGCCAACTGAACTCCCGGGGGCCCAGATGAATGCCAAGGTGCGAGGCAAAGTGCCCAGTGCGGAACTGGCTGGATTCATAACCGAGGAAGCAAGGGAGGAGGAAGGAAACAAAGCCGAAGGAGAATTGAGAAATGGAGGAAACGGAAATGGAGGGAGAGAAGGAACGGAAGAATTAGGAGAAGGGAATGGGGGAGATGGAAGGGATGGAGTGGATGGAACGGAAGGAATGGAGGGCCGAGGCAAAGCAGATCCAGTGCAAGTCGTAGGGCTGGTCAAAACAGATGCGAGGTGGCTGAAGGGAAATATTGGAGAAGGCACATTGGGAGGCCAAAGGAAGAGAGTGTACAAAGAGCTCTTGGAGGAAGGTGGATGGAATGCTTGGCCAAAGCAAGCTCGGATTGCAAGGTGCAAGGAAATATTTGAGAGGCATATTGTAACAGAAGTGCTAGTTCTCCAAAGGATGTCTGCACTAATCAATGATGAAGACCTGGATACTTTTCAATCCATGGTTGTGGAATTGACTTCAAATTGGGAGGATGCGGAGAAGGAAGTAAAGGAAACTTTGTAATTATTTATTATAAATATATATTTTCTCTCTCTCTTTTTTTTTTTTTTTTTTTTTTTTTTTTTTTTTTTTAATGATAAATAGAATTTTTTTTTTTTGATAAGGAATGAAGGTTTATTGAGTAGAAATGAAAGGGAAATGAGAAAAAGGAATGGTGAGATGGAGTATTTGAATGATGGGATGTTGGTGTGAAATAAAATGGGGTTAGATGAGATGGAATGTGGAATGGAATGGAACTGGATGAGATGGAATGTGGAATGAAATGGGATTGGATGAGATAGAATGTGGAATGAAATGGGATTGGATTGGATGGGATGGAATGTGGAATGTAATGGGATTGGATGGAATGGAATTATGATTGTTGAGGTTTGCAAGGGTAGCTTGCATGGAAGTCTCAAATCAGATTGGGTGAATTGCAAAGGTGATGGGCTGGTTCCCACAAGGTGCAATCTTTGTCGGACTGGAAGCCAGACCATTTGTCAAGGTATTGAAGTTTTCCTTTGCGTAACCTGGAATCCAGAATATGGCTGACTTCCCACTCTTGATGATTGAGGACAGTGACTGATTCAGGAGGGGGATGAGTCTTGCCCGGGTATAGGACTCAAGATGGCTCTAGGAGAGACACATGAAAGACCGGGTGGATAACTTTCCATTTTGCAGGTAAAGTAAGTTTAAAGACGTTAGGGGAGATGAATGATTCTACTTTAAAGGGGCCAAGCTTTATTTTGGAGAGTTTGCGAGTTGGGCGAGTTCCGCCAATGTTGAAAGCATCAAGCCATACTTGATCTCCTACTGCAAAGGTTGGAGCCAGAGTGCAAGATTGGTCTGCTTGCTCCTTATAGCGCTGGTTTGCTTCTTCAAGGTTGGTTCAAAGTTGCGATTGAAGGGATTGAATTTGTTCAAGGTAATTGGTAGCAGGTTGAGAAGGTGCTACGTGAAGGGAAGAGAAAGTCTGGTTTCTCCCATAAAGAGTTTGGAAGGGCGACTGTTTGGTGGAGGAATGAGTGGAGTTGTTGTAGGAAAATTTGGCTAGTGGGAGCCATTGCAACCAGTTGTCTTGTTGATAGGCAACATACATTCAAAGATATTGTTTGAGAATCTGATTAACTCGCTTGGTTTGCCCATCTGTTTCCGGGTGGTAAGCCGTTGATAAATTGCAAGTGATCTTTAAATGTTGGCATAGCAAGGTCCAGAAGCTTGAGACAAACAGAGATCCACAATCACTAACTATATTATCAGGGAGACCATGTTTTGAAAATAAATATTCTATGAACAAGTTAGCTAAGTCTTCTGAAGAGGCCGTCACATTACTGCGCAGAAATAAAGCCATCTTTGAGAAGAAATCTACTACTACTAGAATAGCATCATATCCACTAGAAGAGGGTAATTGAGAGATGAAATCCATAGAAAGCAAGTGCCAAGGACAAGGGGGAATTGGAAGTGGCTGAATCAGCCCATACTTCCGATGTTTCGAGGACTTGTTACAATTGCAATCATAGCACGCGCTAACATAGTTTTTTAATTCTTTGGTCATACCAGGCCAGTAGAAGTCTTGTGCAATCAATTGGTAGGTTTTATCCTGCCCATGATGACCAGAAATCAGAGAATTGTGCCGTGACTCAAAGATATCTAACTTAATGCAAGAATTATCTGGTACTACTATACGATTATCATAGACTAAAAAGTCATTATCATCAATACTGTAACTACTATCTAATAAGTTTGCACTTTTGCAAAGTTTGATGCACTTGGGGTCGTCGCGTTGAGCTTGTTGGAGTTCGGAAGCCAAATCTCTGAAGTGAGCAAAGATCAAACTGAGTTGGGCAGATTGGGTTGAGAAGAGTGTCCTAACATTTTCAGGGTTGTTTTCGGCAAAGGTGCTCCCCTCCCCTGGGTAAACGTTGTCCCAATGTGATAAAGCATCAGGAACTACCGCTTGTTTCCCAGGACAGCATGTGATTGTAAAGTGGAACTTGGAGAGGTATTTGGCCCATTGTGCCTGTCTACGTGTGAGGACTTTTGAGCTCATGAAATACTTCAAAGAATTATGATCAGTTAAAACTTCAAAGGATTCCCTAAGGCTCAAAAGGTATGAAGCCATTTCTTCAAGCAATAAAAAATTGCGAGAAGTTCCTTGTCATGAATCTCATAGTTAAGCTCTGCAGCAAGCAACTTGCAAGACTCAAAAGCTACGGGATGAAAGAGAGAAGTGGAGGAAGAGAACTGCAAGATTACTCCTGCAATCACATAGTTGCTTGCGTCTGTTTTGAAAATAGTGCAAGCTAGCTCATTGAAGTTAGCGAGTATTGGAGCAGTGGTGAACGCTTTCTTCAGAGCTTCAAACTCCAAAGCAGCTTGTTTGGTAAAAACAAAAGGAGTTTCTTTTTGAAGAAGGCTAGTAATATTCACAGTTTTTTTGGTGTAACACGCAATAAACCTTCTATATAAATTACTGAAACCAAGGAAAACTTGAAGGGATTTAACAGAAGAAGGTGGAGGCCAGTCCAATATGCGTTTTTTTTTTGGCTGGGTCCATCAATAGTCCTTGCTGCAAGACTACAACACCTAGAAACCAAAGAGAAGAGGATTGGAATTCGCACTTAGAGTCTTTTGCAAACAGGTCATTCTTGCAAAGTTGCTGCAGCACCTCTTGCACATGTGCAATGTGATCTTTGAGGTTCCTCGAGTAGACTAGTATATCATGAGATATACCACGAGGTATTTACCTACAAGATTGGAGAAAATGTTGTTGAAAAAATTTTGAAAAGTGGAAGGAGCGTTACAGAGGCCAAAAGGCATGACGGTATACTCATAACTTCAAAACCGGGTTCTCATTGCGGTCAAATATTCATGACCTTCCCTAATGCAAATTAGGTTATAGGCACCTTGAAGGTCTAACTTTGAGAAATAAGCAGCTCCATGGAAGAGGGTGAGGAGATGTGACATAGGCGGTACTGGATAAGCATTCTTCTGGGTTACCTGGTTCAGTTTCCTGTAGTCAACACAAAGGCAAAGTACGCCGTCCTTTTTTGGAAAAAATAGGACAGGTGAACTGGTATTTGAATCACTTGGTCAAAGATGTTGAGTTTTGGACTTCATCTTCTGTCCGCTAAACCCCCTTCTCTCAGCGCATTTATACTTAGTTTCATTATCATGTATTTTTGGAATACATTTAGTCTGTTCTGACCAAATCTATACATTATTATTGCTTGAATGAGATACTCATAGCTGTCCCATCCACCATTATGTGTCCTGATACCTATTGCTATCCAGGCCAAGTTACTATTGTATGTCTGGTACTTGTAGTTTGCCAGCCACCATATCTCCTACATGTCACCCAACCTTTACTCATGAATGTCATTCAACATAACTATTGTGATACTTCTCACTCTCAACCATTTTATCCGGTCTTACCTTATTCAATATTCTTTCTCATTCAAAGGCCCAATTGTGGTTCTCTAGTTGTCCATAAATACTCTCTTGTCTATGATCTCTTGAATGAAAAACATCAGATTTCACCCTTTCTCATCTGGGCCCACCTACTGAAGCCCACCTGAATCTGGTCCTTTCTGGACCCCTTAAGTCAGACTGTAGCCTTCTCTGGCGCAAGCCTTCCTTCGCATTTCTCTCCTCTCCATCTCGTCGAGCTCATATTTCAACAGGTTATGAGCCCAGCACTACCCTAATCCCTCTGCAGTCCTCTCCACCTTACCGTACTTGACTACCATGGATTCTGAGGACTCTAAATTCCCCCTTCTCACCTCCAAAAACTTTCTAGAATGGCTTTTCAAAATGAAAAATCTACTCCAAGGCAAAGGCATTTACAAACTCGTCTCTGGAGAAGTACAAGCCAACAGAGATGACAAAGGAAGATTTATTGCTGCCAACCTTGATGCTATGGATAGAGCCCTTGCTATCATTAGTCCCTGAATAAATCGCTCCCTGATCTCTACTGTAACCGCTAATGGAGGCAAGGATGATCCGGTTTTCCTCTGGGCCAACATCATGGCTTTTGGTTCCTCTAAAAAGGAAGCTAACGTGTTTTGGGTTTTTTGTTGTCTCAGTAACGCTACCATTGACCCCTCCCAAATTGAGGAGTCCATCCTGAAAATCAGAGACACCATCTCCAAACTCCAATCTCTTGACCTTGAACTAAATGACCAACAACTTGGTCACCAAATCCTTGACAAGATTCCCGACTTGCTTTCCTCCATCCGTGACGCCATTATAACCACTGGTCAATCATTGGCAACCGTCATGCATGAACTTGTCCTGGAAATGCTCAACAACAAAGCAAAAACGGCCGGCAACCCTTTCTTCTCTCCTTCTCATTCCTCCTACCTGGTAGTCCAATGCACCAATGGTGTTCAAAATCCTAAGGCCACTCATGCAAAGGATTGCTGTTTTGCAGAAAACCCTCAACTTCTTGACCGATATTGAGAAAACCGGAAGAAGTTTGATCAGAGGGAAACTTCCCCCGCCATTTTGGCGGACTGGTTGTGGGTTCCCCAAACCTCAACTTCAACGACCCTGAAGGTTCTTGCAAGGTTAAGCCCCACTAGAACAACACCCACGTCCTCCTACACATCTTGGCCACCACCTCCGTCTTCAATCGCCTCTTATCCACCAACATTGCTTGCTTCTATTAACCCAACTTTGCTCGCGTTACCTTTGCAACATTGCTTGCTCCAACTTCAATCTCATCATCACTTCTTTGATCCTTACATTGCCTATCTACCGACATTGCTCGCGCCTATTTACCAACTTTAATCGCTACATTTTCTCCCTCTCGCATCTTTGGCTGCGACATTGTTTGCTTCTCATCTACCAACCTTGATCACGGCCTCACCTGATTCAAAATTGTGACATTGCTTGCACCCTCTTGCAATCTCTTCTCTTCAACTCAATCACCCAACCATCCTGTCCGCTTCACCCCGGTTGTTTTGCGCGGGGGTGTGTTGAGTTTTGGACCTCATCTTCTGTCCACTCAACCCCCTTCTCTCAGCGCATTTATACTTAGTTTCATTATTATCTATGTTTGGAATAAATTTAGTCTGTTCTGACCAAATATATACATTATTATTTCTTGAATGAGATACTCATAGCTGTCCCATCCACCATTATGTGTCCTGATACCTATTGCTATCCAGGCCAAGTTACTATTGTATGTCTGGTACTTGTAGTTTGCCAGCCACCATATCTCCTACATGTCACCCAAACTTTACTCATGAATGTCATTCAACATAAATATTGTGATACTTCTCACTCTCAACCATTTTATCCGGTCTTACCTTATTCAATATTCTTTCTCATTCAAAGGCCTAATTGTGGTTCTCTAGTTGTCCATAAATACTCTCTTGTCTATGATCTCTTGAATGAAAAACATCAGATTTCACCCTTTCTCATCCGGGCCCACCTACTGAAGCCACCTGAATCTGGTCCTTTCTGGACCCCTTAAGTCAGACTGTAGCCTTCTCCGGCGCAAGCCTTCCTTCTCATTTCTCTCCTCTCCATCTCATCAAGCTCATATTTCAACAGAAGAAATCCTTTTGCTACATTTTCCGCAATGTAGTCTTGAAGCGCAATTGATTCTTGCGTTGAGAGAGAGTAAACTGGTCCTGGTGCCAGAGGTGGGCCAGTAAGTTTGATCTTGTGATTTTAAGGACGGGATGGAGGCAGTTTATCTGCTTTTACAGCTGAGAAGACGTCAGCAAAGTCATGATAAACAGAAGGTAAGGACTCTCAAATGATTTCTAAATCTTCAATCTTGTCATCTTTGAGCACCGGGTTTGAGGTGCTTGCATGGTGCGAGAGGATTAGGGAGCTCAAAATACACCATTTGGTTGGTGTCTGTTTCTCTTCAAAGGAAAAGGGAAGGGGTAAGCTGGATAGGTAAGCAATAACTCCTAAATCTGAAGAGGGAATTCGGGAATGAAGGTCAGGATATTGCAAATCTCCTGGCGGAAAAGTGTCATCCAACTCAATGAAAGTGACAGGTAGGCTGTTTAATTCCTGATTGACGGAAAGATTAGCGTTCTGGGGGTGCAAGGCTCAAAGTTTAATTACTCTTTCTTGCCAATTCACATCCGGATTCCAGTAAACTAGGAAATCATGGCCTAGAATGGTATCATCCATTCCGGGTATAGCCAAGACAAATGAATCCGATTCAAAGCTGGGGAAATTGGAGAATGCAAAGGTCCATTTTGCCTTTTGGGAAACCCAATAAGATGGTTCAGTTGCACTACTTACTAAATAGATAGGAAATTTATCTATCTTGGAACGCGTAAGATTTTTGGAAGTGGCAAAAGATTCACTGATGAAGGAAACATTAGCGCCTGAATCAAGTAATACTTGACAAGGAGTGTTGTCGGAATGGAATAGGATAAATCTCAAACTTGGAGCACCTAGTGACTCGCAAGTGCAAAGATTTACTCGCGGTGATTTAGATAATGTGTAGTTTTCCTTGCAAGGATCAGAAAAACTACAAGCTAATTTTTTGACTGCTTAGCCGCTGTAAGACTCCAAACGGTGCTAGGCCGTGGCAGTTCTGCGGAGGGGAAAGGTGCTGTTTAGGCTGCCCTCCTGAGTGTTACAAAAATATTTAAATGTAACCAAGATCAAGGTCCAGAACCTGGTAAATGAGGAATCAAGGAGTAGAGGATAAAGATGATAATAGTTTGATAGCGACGGAACAGCACTATCTGAGACAAGATTATGCAAGTAAAACTTGAACAAAAGAAGTTAAAGTCTTCCTAGAGTTCAAAGAACAAAAGCTGTTGTGTGTAAACAACGCCCACAAGCTAATAACTCTGGTCATCAGCAGAAGATTGGGGATGATCAACTCAAACCCAAGCAACCTCCAGGTTCTCAATGAACCTGCCCAACTCTCCGCAATCAAGCGCTTGAAGGGTACCAGATAACTGAGGGTGGCTGTACAAGACAAAGCACAATGTTTAAGAAGCTCTAAAACAAACAGTAACTGATTTGAAGCAAGGATAACCTCAACACTTCTCAAGGGACTCAAGAGTAGGCTGGCAGAATGCAACTCCAAAGAAGCTAAGGGGAGGTATAACACTCCAGGTCTTAAGCTTAATAAGACCTCTTCAATCAATTGTGATTGGCTCCAGAAAGGTGATCAGGGATCAGGACCAGTATGGTCAGAGAAAGGGATCAAGGAGTGGTATGACACACTCAAAAATTCCAACAGACAGAATTTTTCTTCAACCAGCAGGGCTATTGGTTGGTGATAAGGATCAGGGATCAAGGGTTGAGTATGGAGGCTCAAGGATCAAAGGTGTGCTGATTTCATTCTGGATCGTTTCATGTTCTGATGATTTCCAATGATGATCAAAAAGGCAGGGGAGAGCCCCTCCTTATATGGGCAGGAGGCCCTGTTAGACTATATACAACGGATTCTACAAATAGAGTGGAAAAGGGAAGGCAACCATGTGGTTACTCGCGTCTGTCTGTGGATGGGCGCGCGTAACAATACCAGAGTCACCCGCCCCTCGTCCAAAGGCAGAAGCGGGTGGGAGAGAGAAATGAACCAAACCGCCGCGGATGTCCGCGGGTGGTCGTTCACCCTTCCAAAGGCGGAAGCAGGTGGGAGAGTCCCAGGAAAGGTGACAGATGAAGTCCATGAGAGCGCGGATGGGCGGATAGGAGATTGGTTTGAGAAAGTTGCGTAAATCCCGACGGCCTTGAGATCCATGACTGATAGATCAAGTGCAATGGGAGGTTTGACGGATCCAAGGATTTGCCAAATGCTTGGAGGTGCGGTCGGGATGGATTCAGTAAATCATGGATGAGCGTTGCGCAACAGTAGCAATGAGGAGATGGGGACGCACGACGACAAAGATGAAGACACGCAACAACAAAGATGAGGGCGTGCTATGACAACGGCGGAGATGAAAAGCAACACGGATAAAGGACGCGCGACACGGATAATGGAAGCGCAGCGCGCGCGGCGCGGGTAAAGGACAGTTTGGATGAGCCTGAGGATAAGTTGTTCAGCCGGACGGTACGTTTGCGCAACAGTTTATGGATTGAGGTCTTAAGGCGGCCAGGGTGTCCAGGATGGGGCACCACATCTCTCCCCAACTTACAGACTGTCCCTAGTCTGCTCCCGAGTTTGATGCCATAGAAAAAAGAAAGGAAAGAAAGATGATTGAAACCAAAGAATGGCCATTTTGATCCTGAGAGTGTTTGAGAAGAAATTTGTCGATCCAACCAAAAATCCTAGAAGTGGCTGAGATAAAATGAAGGAGGTGTCCCAAGTGCTCACACGCGTGGCATGAAGTAGAGTTTTCACAAAACAACAAGGATCTTGCCCAGATGGTGCACAAATTGGGAGGACTTAATTCCGGACCAAGTTGCCTCCACAAGAGTGAAATTTCTTGACCTGATCAGCAGAGAACCTTCTGGCCATCTGAGTACCATCCGGCTCCTCCAAAAGATATGATCCACCTCTAACTTGACGGACTACTCGGTAAGGACCATTCCAGCGGTTAGAGAAAAGCTTTCCCCACTGAGTTTCCAAGGAACAATTATGAGCCAATACCAGGTCACCAGGGTTTAAAGGGTCCCTGATTTGATTCTGGTGTTTTTCTTACCAATACTGAACTGATTTTGCTCTTGATTCCATCATCTTCTGATAAGCTTTGTTACAAATATCTTCACTCTGCTCCAGTTGCTTTGATCTGGCAACTAATAGGTCAGTAGTTGAGGAAACTTGTTCCCAGGGGATGCCCAAGAAAGACTCCATCTCAAGATCAAGAGGAAGAAAAGCCCTCTGACCAAAGATGATTTCATAAGGAGAATAACCAGTGGTTCGCTTGGTGGAAATTTGATCAGAGAAGAGGACCAAGGGGAGAAACTTTTGACAATTCTTGCCACTTTCACCAGCCAATTTGACAAGAGCAGCCTTTAAAGGAGAATGGCCTCTTTCCACCATGCCTTGTCCTTCAGGATAATAGGGAGTAGTAACTCTATGTTGTCCAGGGAGCGATTGGATCATTTCAGCAAGTTTTCCACCAAATTCTGAGCCACCATCCATAGAATAAGATTGGGCCAAGCCATAACGCATTGTCCAAGTCTCATGAAGAAAAGCTGCTATTGATTCAGAGCTGAGGTTCTTAAGAAACTTTGCTTCAACCCATCCAGAAAAATCATCTCTAGCCACAATGAGGTACTTAGCTCCACCAGCCTTAATGTGAACCACATCCATAGCAATCCTCCCAAAGGCAGTGGATTCTCCAGTGGGGTAACAAATTTCGGCCGGGCGCCTAAGATCACGTTTCTGGCACACTTCACAACTCCTACACCATTGAGCAACGGATTTCTTCAGGGATGGCCACCAGAATTGTTCAGATATTCGTCAATAAGTTTTGGTTTCCCCACAATGACCAAGGCCTTCATGGAGATTTTCCAGGATCAAATCTTGCTTGGAAGGGATAGTGACCACAACAAGTGCACAAGGAGTTGACCTTTTCATAAGCCTAGAAACTTGGACAAAGAAGTTGGAGGACTTCCTTTTAAGGGACCGAAATTCTTTGGCAGAGAGATCAGGGGGTCTTTGGAGAGTTGAAAGGTACTGCTCCAACTTAAGCCAGAAACCTTGCTGAAAACCAGAGTAATTTTTGGAGGAGAAGGCAAAGACAGGGCTGACCAAGGGTTCTTCCTCATCAAAATCCATTCCAACCTCTGATTCATTGTCTCCAATAGGTTGTCGAGATAAACCATCAGGCATGGTGAAAGATTTTCCAGGCCTGTGTACAATATCAAAAGAGAACAACTGGATGAAAGCCACCCAACAAGTCATGGGAGCATTTGGGAGGCTGGGGGCGTTGATCATTCCAATAATAGATCACGCATTGACTTGTAACTCGAAGTGTTGACCCCAAAGGACAGTCTGAAGCTTCTTCAACATTCGGGCCACACCGCAAAGTTCCAGTTTTGGCTGGGAGTACCTGGATTCCACATCTGAGAAAAGAAGAGATTCATACAGAGCAGGAAAATCCAAACCATTTTCATCTTCCTGGGTAAGAACAGCCCCAACAGATTGATAACTCGAGTCCACTGCCAACTTGATCTTGCCGGCTCTGTGTCCATAAGTGATCTTTTTCAAAACAATGTCTTTCCCAACAATTGTTTTGAGCAACTGAAATGATTGTTCACAGTCTTGGGTCCAAATCCATTCAGCATCTTTCCTGGTTAAGCAACGCAAGGGAATACAGATTTTGGATAATGAGGGAATGAAGATCCTGACATAAGTTACAACACCTAGGAAACCTCTAACTTCCGTTGGATTTATTGGGGTAGGCCAGGAGATGATTTTGTTGACTTTAGAGGGTGCCATCCTTCTTCCGTCCTTGCAGACTATATGACCAACGATTTCCAAGGCAGGGACACAGGCGGCAAGTTTTGATCCAGAGACAGTAAGGCCAGATTCCTTGATTCAAAACAAAATTCTTTCCAAAACAGTAGCATACTCCCAGACAAATCGTCGGATTCCTGAGTGCCAAGGTAAGAGCTCATTATCATAGTCAGAAACTGGACCTTTAACTCCCCCATCATCAATAAAGATACCCGCATGATCCGGGATTTTGTCCTGGAGGATCCACATCATCTGAGCCTGATAGACTGCAACCAAGTTGGTGGCACCTTGAGGCAATCGAGTCAACTGAAATCGACCAAGGGGAGTATCGAAAGTAGTGAGGGGACAAGAAATAGGATGCAAGGATCGTTTGTCGTAGCCACCCATAATGTCACCTAGACCATAGCAAGCTCTCCCAGAGAAGGATTCAACAAATTCTTCAGTGGCAGGCGGCATGCCAGAGTCTTTAATAGTAACTTTATTAAGAGGTTGGAGATCATGAACTACTCTAAGTTTACCATTACTCTTTAGAACACAGAAAACAGGACTGGAATAGCTAGAAGTCAATTGTTCGTATAAACCGGTTCGGACTCGTTTGCAGACCAACTTGATGAATTCATCAACTTTAGCAGCAGGGATCGGGATCTTTTTCTTTTGCCAAGGGTCATGTTCAACTACCGGGATGATGTAAGGGAGACCATAGGATTCTTTCAAGAGACCTCTCTCTTTGTCACAGAATGCAATTGATTTTTCCCTTAGAGACAAGATATTTTTGATCAAATTTAACTCATCAGGAAGAAGCCATCCATCCAGACCAAAATTGACCACTTTCAGACGTTCTTCAGTGACCCAACCAGAGGGAATAAATGGACCAGTGAGGGATTCAGATAGACCACAGTAAGGATTGCGGGATAGCAGAGGACGCATAAGAGGAGGGTTGAGGTTGAGAGGCATTGGTTGGTTGACTGGCTGGACCTTCTTTGCAACTGGTTTGTACTTGGTGGCAAAGGAGAGGAATCCCTGCTTCCTCCAAGCATTGACCAGTGAAACCTGACTACAAAAACTGAGGCCGTGTTCCAACATCTTCCAAGTCCAATGTTCTGCTGCGTCCTTGAAAGGTGCCTTCTCCATAAAAGAGGATCCAAAAGATAACACATTGCTCACATGTGTGGCACAGGGTAGAGTTTCAAAAATAACAGTAGTAGAAGCCCTTGGTGGTGCACAATTGGGAGGACTTACTTCTACCCCAAATTGCCTCCACCTAAGATTAAACTCCTTCATACCAAAGCCACAAAGAAAAGAATCGAGATCAAGATCTAGTTTAGACTCATTGCGGAGATTTGAAACCAGAATAGAAGATGAGTGATCAGGCTGAAAAGAAAAAGGAAAGGAAGATAGAACAGATCCAGACAGAGAAGAAATATTTTTGGATTTTTTGAATTTTTCATATGTTTGGGTTTTGATCTTATTTGGATGAGAAGAAAGTGATGAGGAAAAAGAAAGATGGGCCTCTGAGGTGGGAGTTGGTCCATGAGTTGAATTCTGAGGCTGAGGAGAACTAGAACTATCAGTAGGGCCAACTATTCTGCTAAAAAATGAGGATGAAAGGAATGAGAGTTTTCTTTCTGCTTTCCTTTCATGACAGATTTGGGAGGGTGACCAGGGAATTCTCTTTCCCAATGACCAGAATCCAAAGAACAAAGGGGGACTTCAATTTTTCTTCCATCAGCATCAGGGAGGAGAATTCTCTCCCCAACTTGATCAGAAAACATCAGGGTAGCACCAAAGGCCATTAAGAAAGGCCTTCCCAAGATCATGGGACCATCCAGATGAGTGATCCAGAAGTGACAGGTGCCAACAATATTTTGACCAATTCAAACAGGAATATCCTCAGCAATACCAACCAGTTCACAGGAATGATTCCCAATTCCATAGACTGCAGAGTTGAAATTGACCCTTGGGCTAAGTTTAAGCTTTCAGGCCATGGAGTCCGAAATCAAGTTGAGCTGAGAACCCAAATCCACAAGGAGAGAAACCGTTTTAGTTGAATCACCAAGACAACATGGAAGAAAAACAAGAGGACAGGAATACAGGTTGGTATCTGAAGAGGGATCTGTTCCACCAGAATCCTCTATCAGAGTACCAGAGGAGACCTTTAATTTGTCCGGACCAATCTCCACACGTCAACAAGAAACCCATTTCTTCATCCCTTCTGCCACAGATGGAGAGATTGACAGGAGTTCAGCCACAGATAGATTGGGGATTTTAAGATCAGAAATTTTCTTTAATGCTCCTTCCACAGCATTAGGGTAGTCCTTGGAGATGCCCCTCTCAAACCAAACTTTGGGCTGGGTAGAGGGAGGAAGATCAGGTGTAATAGGTGATGGAAGAGGATCTGAAAGTTGGGCAGGTTGAAGAGGGGGAGGATCAGAGTTTTCTTGAAAACTTTCCATAAGTGGTTCCCTTTCTACTTCCATGTCTTCCACATCAGAGGAAGGAGGCTCAAGTGAAGATCGGCGTTTAACGGGTTTTTGCAGAATGGAGGATGGAACAGGAGGAGACTTATGAGGTTTTGGTTCATCATGGCATTTCCTAGCTGGATTGGATTGATAGGTGCCAGGGAAGCTGGAAGAAGTGATAGCTGGAGGGTACCAAGGTTGCAGAGTTCCACATGATGATCAAAAATCCACAGAGACCAAGGATGCCTTCTTAGGGGTTGGTGGTTGGTATGAGGCCACCACATGACGGATTGGTTGAGACGAATCAAAAGGGATCAAAGCACCATTAGGAAGGAAAAAATTATTTCCCTTCTGCTCTACTAATTTCTCCTCCTTGTCCTTCTGGAGTTCAGGACATCTACCGGTACCATGGCCTTCCCTATGGCAATAATAACAAACTATAGTAGACTTAGGAACAGAATTAGCAGGTTTAGGAGTGGCTAAAGAGGATATTTTCTGATCTATTTTATTCTCAAATGCCTGAAGTAATTTAGTGATCTCATCTATAGTAGGTGTCTCCCAGTGAGTCTGAGGATTGGGTTTAGGTCTGCGATTGGCTTCCATCTTATTCATGATTTTGTTAGATGCTTGAAAAGAGGGGGCAAGGACTGGTTCAGTGATTTTAGGTTTTTCAAAGGTGAGAGCTGTTTGACCTTTCATCACTTTATCCACAGTATTCCTAAGAACCATGAAAGCAGGGAGCTTGAATCAATTGTCTCTTGTCGTGATCATGGATCCAGATTTCACCAATTCATCCTTAATTCTTTCCTGTACTCCTGGAGAGAAAGACTGAAAAAATCGCTCTCAAATTTTGTCCAATGTATCAATGTGATTGTTCCGGATAAGATAGGACTGGATAGGGTCCCAAGATTTTCTGAAAGTCTGATAGTCAGAGGCTGAGGAGATACCACCGTTGGAGATCCATTGAGAAACCAGGGCATCCAAGTCTTGCAAAGTAAATCTGGCTACATCTATTTTTCCCCAATAGGCTAACATAGCCTCCTTCAGGAGCCGCCAGTTGTGAGTTTTGAATCCCTCAAATGATTCAATAACCTCCATAACTTTGTCAGAAGAGATAAAAAACCGTAACTGATAAGCCATATCATATTCACTGGCACCATCCACTTCCGCAGCCATCTCATAGGAGTCCAGGAATTGTTTGACATTGGTCCCATTGAAGCCTAAATTTTTGTTCTGAGGTTTGATTTTGACCATCTTGGCCCGAAAAGATAAAGAGGATCCAGCAGATTCCATGTTGAAGGGTTCCTAAGAGATCCAAACGAGCAGAGTTCCAAGGTGGCTCACAAGTGTGGCAAGAGTAGAGTTTCACAAAAACAACAAGAATCTTGCCCAGGCGGTGCAAAATTGGGAGGACTTACTTCTAGACCAAGCTGCCTCCACGGATCAGAACTGGAAAAAAAAGAACAAACAGAAAAGAAAGAAAAGAAGGGAAAAAATCGGATCGGATTTCGGAGTTGATTCTTCAAGTTGGGACTGTAAATCCCAAGGTTGCTGGTTTGATCCCGGCCCGGGGGACCAAATGTAAGACTCCAAACGGTGCTAGGCCGTGGCAGTTCTGCGGAGGGGAAAGGTGCTGTTTAGGCTGCCCTCCTGAGTGTTACAAAAATATTTAAATGTAACCAAGATCAAGGTCCAGAACCTGGTAAATGAGGAATCAAGGAGTAGAGGATAAAGATGATAATAGTTCGATAGCAACGGAACAGCACTATCTGAGACAAGATTATGCAAGGAAAACTTGAACAAAAGAAGTTAAAGTCTTCCTAGAGTTCAAAGAACAAAAGCTGTTGTGTCTAAACAACGCCCACAAGCTAATAACTCTGGTTGTCAGCAGAAGATTGGGGATGATCAACTCAAACCCAAGCAACCTCCAGGTTCTCAATGAACCTGCCCAACTCTCTGCAATCAAGCGCTTGAAGGGTACCAGATAACTGAGGGTGGCTGTACAAGACAAAGCACAATGTTTAAGAAGCTCTAAAACAAACAGTAACTGATTTGAAGCAAGGATAACCTCAACACTTCTCAAGGGACTCAAGAGTAGGCTGGCAGAATGCAACTCCAAAGAAGCTAAGGGGAGGTATAACACTCCAGGTCTTAAGCTTAATAAGACCTCTTCAATCAATCGTGATTGTCTCCAGAAAGGTGATCAGGGATCAGGACCAGTATGGTCAGAGAAAGGGATCAAGGAGTGGTATGACACACTCAAAAATTCCAACAGACAGAATTTTTCTTCAACCAGCAAGGCTATTGGTTGGTGATAAGGATCAGGGATCAAGGGTTGAGTATGGAGGCTCAAGGATCAAAGGTGTGCTGATTTCATTCTGGATTGTTTCATGTTCTGATTATTTCCAATGATGATCAAAAAGGCAGGGGAGAGCCCCTCCTTATATGGGCAGGAGGCCCTGTTAGACTATATACAACGGATTCTACAAATAGAGCGGAAAAGGGAAGGCAACCATGTGGTTACTCGCGTCCGTCTGTGGATGGGCGTGCGTAACAATACCAGAGTCACCCGCCCCTCGTCCAAAGGCAGAAGCGGGTGGGAGAGAGAAATGAACCAAACCGCCGCGGATGTCTGCGGGCGGTCGTTCACCCTTCCAAAGGCAGAAGCAGGTGGGAGAGTCCCAGGAAAGGTGACAGATGAATTCCATGAGAGCGCGGATGGGCGGATAGGAGATTGGTTTGAGAAAGTTGCGTAAATCCCAACGGCCTTGAGATCCACGACTGATAGATCAAGTGCAATGGGAGGTTTGACGGATCCAAGGATTTGCCAAATGCTTGGAGGTGCAGTCGGGATGGATTCAGTAAATCATGGATGAGCGTCGCGCGACGGTAGCAATGAGGAGATGGGGACGCGCAATGACAAAGATGAAGACACGCAAAAACAAAGATGAGGACGTGCTATGACAACGGCGGAGATGACAAGCAACACGGATAAAGGACACGCGACGCGGATAATGGTAGCGCAGCGCGCGCGGCGCGGCGCGCGCGCGCACGGGTAAAGGAAAGTTTGGATGAGCCTGAGGATAAGTTGTTCAGCCGGACGGTATGTTTGCGCAACAGTTTATGGATTGAGGTCTTAAGGCGGCCAGGGTGTCCAGGATGGGGCACCACACCACTTCACGCGCTAACCGCTTTGCACAACTGTTGGGATCATGTTTTCCTCCACAATACATACACAGCCCATTCTTCTCCCTTCGTAGCCATTCCTTGTTCTGTAGCATCCCGGTTTCTTTGTCCAAGAACTTTGGAGTTTTGGCAACAGTTTTCCCTTTTGAGTTGGAGTTTGAAGTCAGGGTTGGTTTGGATGGTTTTGGGTTCCTTGTGTTTTGCTTCAAGGAGTCGTCCACCCTCGGAGCCAAGGTGGGCGGTCCATGCTTGTTTTGCCGAGAGAAATTCTTGTTGTGATAGCCATTATCAAGCTCAATCACTCAATCAATTAGCTGCTGAAGCAAGGTTGTCTTATGACCCCCAACTGCAAGCTGTTTGATTAAGCGTGCCGGTAGACCCTTTTGGAAATGGAATAGAAGAGGGGCCTTGTTCCACTGGATGCAAGACTGCAAGGTTCAAAAATGGGAAATATAAACGGAAGCTCTAATATTTTCCTTCATAACTAAACTATTAAGCTCGTATTTGGCATTTCTAACTTCATTGGGTTTGCCAAACAGGGTGAAAAGTTGTTGCTCAAACCTGTCCCAGTTGTTGAGAATACACGTGGGACTGTTGTTGGACAAAAGTTTGAGGTACGGTTTGAACCACTGCAAGGCTCTAACTCCTAAGAAGGATGAAGCATACATAACTTTATGCCTATTGGAAGGGAAATTGTTGGAGTCGTTTGAAAAGATGATTTTACAAGACTGTAGGTAGGATCTAAGCTTATGAGGGTGTTCTCCCGTAAAGTGATTGGGTTGTTTCATGCCCGGGGTGCAAAAGCTAGGAGTACTTGGACTAGATTGCTGGGCACCAGGAGTGAGGGCCTGGATCAATGTCAAAAGCAGGGTCGGAGCATCGTGCTTGGGAGCAGTAGTGCAAACCCCTGGTCTACCACAAGTCAAGGTTTCATTGGAAGAATGGTTGGAATCTGCAAATTCCGTGAGAGGGTCCGTTGGAACATCCTGTGAAGGAGTCCAAGGATCATCAAGGGGTTCAAAAGATGGCAATTTTGAAGGAGGAACGGGATCTAAGGGTTGTTGGGCCCAAGGAGCGCTGGTTCTCCCTACCCTATGGATCTCATCATTATAAGGGGCAAGGGAAGTGTTCCCGGTTGAGCAAGTACGTGACATTGAGAAAAAGAAATCTACTATAGGTTGGCAGGATACAATAGATAAGTTGAGTTAGTTAATTTACTGTCACACGACCACCCCACGTACTATAGGGCAATTCCTAGATGATTGTGAGCGCAAGGGCAAGTGCAAGTAGCAAGACTCAGTTGCAAAGTGCAAACTTGATTATGCCACTCAACAAAAGGCAAGAGGAATGGAATGTGTTCCGAGGAAGGAAACTCAACCTAAGTACAATGTGATAACTAGGTTGTAGCAAAATGTGAGAACATATGAAATTAACTAACTGAGGAGAAAATCATCAGGCAAGGGGATAGCCTTTATAAGGTAATCCAAAGTGACTAGATACAACCTGGTGATGAGCTAACTACAGTTGAAGCTGTGAGGCAATGAATGACAGGAACGGGATAGGAAATGAAGCAGTAGTACACATCTGAGGTCATAGGGTAAGTGCAAGACAATAGAATTTGAGTGTATACTTGTATGACAAATTGGGACAGGAGCAAGTGACGTTGAAGGTAATGCAAATGAGAAGTAATAGTGTATGCAGGGTAGGGACTAGTCCAATTGCAAACTGTACAGTAATGATGGCTTAGTTAGACATAGATGCAAACTAACAAACAGTGCATGACCAAAGATGGAAGTCCAAGGCTGTTGATTGGCCAGGGAAGGAGATTGGATCTCATAATGGATGGCCGACCAGTATGGAGTTAACAGCAAAGTTCACAAGTATATACTGAGTTGGTTGCCAAGATTGGAAGGTCAAAGGGAGCCAGAGGAAGTAGCGGATCTCACCATTGATGTTGTGATTTATTTGTGTCACGCTTTTAGACTGAGGTAGATGGTACTGAGGAGAGGACATGTCAAAGTGATGAAGACAATAATCCTAAGTGCAAAGCCTGACAATAGGATAGATACACAAAATCCAACATTTAAACCATATAAAGGTTTTGGAGACAGTTGGAGTAAATCAATTTTGATGAGGAAATCCCAAAATTCATAAAAAGGATGAATTACATGATGTTAGATGCAAGTATGATAGGATTTACCGTACCACCAGAGTTCAGAGCATGCTACATCATTGAAAGGATGACTGAAATATGGACTGGTTTGATGAAAACACTGTTTTGAAATGAGCTCCTTCTCGGAAACCCAGAAAAAATAATCAAAAAGCTGGCCAACATAGCCAATCATGATACCACCTCCAATACATGTATTCTTCCCCTGCCAACAGCCATGGAATTTCCAGTTCCAAGAGAAGAGAAAAATATAAAGATGAAGAAATCAGGTGCAGAGGTGGAGGATACAATACAAAATTGGGCCAAAAAGAAGACAAATTCTTGATTCAAAACCAGAAATCAGGAAAAGCAATATAACACATGGCCCGTAACATATAATCACATCAACAAAGTCATCCAAAAAACCACAACCATTCAGCTATGAAATGAAACTGTTCAAAAACATTGACCAAAAACACTACAAATCTATAGTGCTGGACTTGGGTTCTAGTCACCACTTGCTGCAAAACCACCAACTTTTTTTCAGAATGAGAACCTTTCAAACCAAAATCCACACTTTAAAGGACAGAGAAACTGTCACATGTAACCAAAAGGGATACACCAGAATGATCATTGAAAAAAAAAGTTCATTTAACTGAACCACATCCTTTATTTCCCTAGATCAACCAGAAACCTTCTATCAATGTGAAAGCTGAAGAAGTAGAATTTATTGGTGGAGGTGCTGAAATCCGGAATATAGGAAGCATTAAGTATAGGAAATTACAAAAGGTTTCAGCGCAACATCAGCAATGGCATGATGGCCATCCAGTCACATCTAAGAAAATTTGAGAGAAAATTTGAGATGGTGAGCTCCATGGGGGCCAATCCATTTGAAAAGTGGAATAGAAGGCTAGGAAATAATAGAATTTCCACAATAAAAACCCTGGTACCCAAAATCAAAAGAAGGGACCCTGGAAACAATGTGGTATTTATGAAGGGTAAGATGGTCAAGAAGCCATTCAACACAGCTTTGGGGAAGCCCTTGAGCCCTTAGAGATATTACATGCCAACCTGTGTGGGCCAATAAACCCCAAATCAAAATGTTGAATGAAGTATTTCCTGATCATATTGGACCAATACAGTGGGTAAATTCACATATCCATCATCAAATACAACAATGAATCCATGAAGGATTTCAAAAACATTGGGACAATTTTTGAAAAGAAAATAGGAAGTAAAATAAAAAAGGTAATACCTGATGGAGGAGGTGAGTTTTTCAATAATTAAATATCAAACTACCTCCAGGTAGAAGGCATTTTCCAAAATGTGGCACCTCCCTGAACCACAAAGCACAACAGTTTTGAAGAGACGTCCATCCAAAATGCCACATAAGTAGCCAGTTTTATGCCTGTCCAATCAAACATACAAACAGAGCTTTAGGTTAAGGCAGTAATGATTGTGGAAATCACAAAAAAAAGATTTCAATCACTGGAAAAAAGTTAGTTTTCTCCTCTTAAAATCCTACTAAAGCAAAAAATTTCCACACAAACATTCATTCCCTTTTGATGCATAGCATGGCCCCTGAAACCGCAGCAGAAAAGACTTTCAAAATTTTGAAAGTAATCCTGGGAAAATCTTTTAATTGGATACTTGAAAAATATGAGAAGCTACCAGATATACAGGCAAAAAAATCTGAAATTAATTTTCAAAAAATATGCAAAATTCTGCAAATATGTGTTTCCAGCCCTGAGGGAAATAGCCCCAAGAATGAACCATCTTGCTGAAATAAGCTACCCAGTCTTTTCTGGAGAATGAATACTTCCCTATGAAGAAAAATTACAGATAGATGCACCAGAAGATCTGGATTAGCAGGAGGAGAAATTCAACCAAGGGAATGAGAAACAAGATGCAGAAGACTACCCTAAAAACATATGCAAGGCCAACAATCAAAGCCCCAACTCAATCCCAGAGCATTAGTCACAACCACCAGTCTTCAAAACAGTTTTCAAGGGGCCAAGACACCCATGACTAATACAAAGCACCATATTGCATGAAAAAATAAGAAAATTAAAACAAAACAGTGTTCAAGTAGCCTACATGAATGAAATCTTAGGTTAACCAAGATCTCATCAGGAAAAAATGGAATTAAAAAATAAAACAAACTGGATGGAAGCCAAAATAAAAGAAGTTTTCAACAAGTAAAAACCTAAATTCTGAATTGAGCAGATCTCTGATCTTTACCAAAGACAAAAGGAAAATTGATTCAGAATGTGCCTACAGGAATAATCTGTGGGAAGACAGCCAGGTGGTGGGATACAAAGCTATAACCAGAAAAAATAATACTAATTCAAGGATGCACACTAAAAGATAATGTGGGGAATTCTTAAAGGAATGCTCAGGTAATGAAGCTGGGACTGGGAACAATAAATCCAATGAAAAAGGGAACTGGAGGTTGGAGTTTCAAAAAAAGAAATCAATTTAGGCGGAATTTTAAAAACCTAAGGATAAATAATAATTGATTTCCAGGGGAAAAAAAGTGGAAAGCAAGGCAGGCTATCAAAAATTCAAACAGCTTGAAGATCAAACAAAATTTTCATATAAGAATTGAGTATCAAATAAATGCAAATGACTGCACAAATTGTCACTAAATTTATAGAATAGGAATTTACTATATCAATTTGATTTTAAAAGGATTTTAACTCTCAATAGTACCAAAGGCGCTGGCTAAATTTTAAATTCTCAAGTAAACATATGCCTGTGGGAAAATTATAATAAATGGTGTGATATAATCAATGTGTACACTAGCTTATGATTTTGAGAAGATTTAATGTCTGAAAGAGAGGGGTCCAAAATGGACTATGGATTTTCTGAAGATATACTAGTAGACTAATCCAAAAAATTGCATCAAATATTAATGAGGCATAAGACAAAAGCTGGAATGGGAGGAGGGTGTATTAAAGGTAGATGTCAAATAATAGATGGAGTGATTATAATTCAAAGGAAATAAAAAATATTATCAGATAATTTGTGGATGAAAAGAAAGAAAGAAGATTTAAGTGTGCATTTTCATAGAAAGAGCATTATTTTTTGTCTTGATGAGGGATTTATCTTATTTTTTGTCTTGATGAGGGAGTTATCTGGATTGCTAGGTGCAATTGGTCACCAATTCCCCATTATAAAGAATAAAGAAGCTCCTGAAAAGTCCTTTCCTTTCACATCATCACCCTTTACTCTACTCTGCACTAGTAATTTAAATTCATCCCAAATTTAAAATTATAATTTTATTGCTTTCCTTATCAAAGATTTATAATGTTAAATTTGTGTCCTTGGTAGTACCCAGCCATATTGATGGCCTAATTTTCACCCAGAAATGCCTGAAACCACATTTCAACTTTGAAATTGAGGATTGATATGTGCAGAAACAACTGAAAAACATGGCCCTATCTCAAATTTAAATTTATTCTAGTTGATTCAGGTTTAATTTAATACAGTTTCAAGTTTTGGGATATGAAATATATCAGAAAATATTCAAAGAATTTCTGAAAGTTGTATGAAATATAAATTAATAATTAATTCTTGAATTTTTTATTCTTTGAGCCCTTTCATAGTATAATTCCTGAAAAATTGTGATTACCCACCTTTCATCGGTGTTTTTCATTCATTTTTTTATGATTTAATTAGGATAGATCAAATCAATTAAATTAAAAATTAGAAAAACATCATGTTTTTGGAAAAAAAACACCATCAAAAAAGGCAAATTTTTGGAAATACATATACACCCATTTGAAAAAATGGTCTTCTTGAAAAATAAAACTTTCAATTTATGCATCATGATCTCAAAAAATTACAAATATTCCAAATCCTCTAGATCATCAATAGGGAATATCAAGGTTAGCAAAACCACCATTTTTTTGACCAAACACACCATTAAAAATGATGGGTTTCTGAAATACACATGTCCCCTAAATGGTGTGTTTCAAAATGGCAGATTTCAGACATCAAACCCGCCATTATCATCCATCCACCATCCATTGCATGCAAAACAACAATCCACACCTACACCTCAGCAAATCCATAACAATCCCATCTCCATTGCATCACAGACATCTCATCTACATCTCTTCAAATCTCCATTACTTCACATCTACATCACTTCACATCTCCATTCCTTCACATCTCCATCACATTGCACACATCCTTGCATGAAAAACACCCATCCACATCTCCACCCCAGAAAATCCATATTGGTCCCATATCCATTGGAACACACACATCTCATCTCAATCACTTCAAATCCCCATTGCTTCACAAAAATCCCATCATCATATTTTTCAACATGTCCAATCAAACTTCCCAGCAGCAAGTTGAAAATGCAAAAAATCTGACTGAACTTTTTTTATTATTTGACTCTGATTCAGACTCTGATTAAGACTCTAATTTAGAATCAACTTGGTTAGCTTTGAATTATCCATTTGAAAAGCAATAAATAGTTCCACAAAGACACACTCTCCACAACCCTATGTATGGAAGGCAAAAGATTCATCTAATACCCAACTTAAGATTCCAGAAACTGTTCCAAACTTTATTGCCTTCATTCATGAAACTTCTGGAGATGATTGAAGACCACCACATCTTCCAGAAAAATTTTCAGAATTCTCAATGAAATCAAGCTATCCAACTGGCTTTTGCCCTTTGTAGATTGAGATCAAATGGAAATGGAGAAGCAATTCATCAATTAGGAAATCTATTCTCAGTTGGTTATGGAACCATTGACTTATACACCAAAAGAGTCATTATTGCTATCCTATCTATCCATTGATCAGTCCTTTGTTGGCCAACAAAAGAAGAACACAAGGAGATATCTCAAGTAATGGAGACCAAATGCTTTCCCTGGTGAATTGGTTTTGTTGATGGAACCACTATCCCCTTGATTCAAAAACCCAAGTTAGATGGCAACCACTATTTTAATTGGAAAAAAATGAAATTGATTCATTTATTTTCCAAAGCCTTTGATGAAAACTTTGATAAAACACTGACAAAATATGTTTTATTGGTTTTTATAGATACTCTGTGTCAATAAAACTTGTTTGTGATAAAAACAAGAAGTTGATATCCCTCCATTCTGGCCTTCCAGGTTCTTGTCACAATTCATATGTTTTCAATTGGATGAGGATTGCCCAACAACCAAATTAATACTTTGAAAAAGATCAAGACATTTTGGAAGATTAAGCTTATGCTAGTGGGAAATATGTGGTTCCAGCATACTGCAATGTTTCATCCAATGATCAAGCCAAAACTAAATTCAACTATCATCTTGCCCAATCACAAGTTTGGATTGAGCATGCCATTGGAGTCCTGAAAGGAAAACAGGCAAGCTTAAGGGAAATGCAAAACCAGCTTCTAAACCCCAAAGAAATGAAGTCTCTCATCAACTGGATTATCACTTGTTTAATCTTTCACAACCTTCTGGCTGACATCAAAGATAAAAGGGAGGAAATAATCCAAGAAGATAATCCTGATCCTCCTCAAGTCATCCCAGTCTCAACTGGTCCCTCATCTTCTGCCATGAGAGAGCTGATTCTACCCCTCACACTTTCTCACTTCAAAGAGTAGCCTTTGGTTTAAAAATAGGTAAAAAATATCATCATTTTTTTTTGGTTTTGGTTTTTCAACCAAGAATCCTAGGCTGACTCTTTTTTTTTTTTTTTTTTTTTTTTTTTTTTTTTTTTTTTTTTTTTTTTTTTTGGATGCCATGCAATTCAATCACCTTTTTAACCCTTGTTCTGTCAAATACTTCCCCCTTTATGGACTTCCAATGCTTCTCCCACCCCACCCAAATTTTATATAAACAGATCTTTTCCTTCTTGATCCTCACCCCAAGTGCAACAGGTGCATGGGAGGGATCAAGATGGAAGGAGATGGATTGAAAGACATAAAGAGGGGTGGAAAGCAGAGGGCTCTTTGGCAAAATAGGGCTCAAAAGAGAGATTATGAAATCTCTTTGGAAGTAAATTAAGATGTGTTTAACAAAAAGGTGGTTTTGCCTTGACAAAAACTGCATCCTTTGGATTTGTAACCTGCTATTGCTGCAAAAAAGATAACTTGAAACCCCACCCCTGAAGAGTTTTTACAAGCCAAAAAGAAGACTTGGAATTTGGAATAGATTTCCAAGCAAAATTTATTGTAAAAATGGTTTGGGCAGCAAAAAAGTATGAGCATTTTACTTTTCCTGCTGTGGACACTTCCACCCATACTAGGATGGCTATGTCTTTGCAAATTAAAAAGACAAATCTCAACACTTGCAAAGACTTGAAAAGAGGTCAAATATATTCTAGACCAAAAATTTAAAAGAATCTTTTTTTTTTTTCATTGGCAGGGTTAAAAATAGGCTCAAAAATTAATGTATTTGAAAATAATTTTTTGTTTTTATTTTCAAAAATTTTAGAAAAGCAAATGTTTTACAAGCCAAGCAACCAGTTAATTTACTTTATTTAATTGAAATTTCTACTGCTACCAATACAAGCCATGGCTACCAATAACCTATTTTTTTTTACATGGATAGCCTTTTCCTCTCCTTTTGGAGTTGGTCTTCCTCTTGATCCTTCTCCTTTTCCTCTTTTTGAAACTCCTGCTCAGCATGTTTCATTTGAAACTCAGCATCCAACTTTTTTTGATGAGACAAACTCTCAGATTTCTGCTTTTTTACAATCCATAGCCAGTTGAGGATCCCACTTCTAATTTTCAAATTGAAGTTTTTCAGATTCAATTTTTTATTTCAATGTTTTTGGAGGGGAATAGAAATGAGATTGATTTTGAAAGCAAGGAGAATAAATCATTTCACTTCCTTTAATCTTGCTTCTCCATGATATCCTCAAAGCCAGAGAAATTCAAAGTGTCTCTCCTCTTTTGACAGCTATTGGGGTTGATGTTAATGGAATTGGAGGACTTTGGATTTCCCATTTAAGAGGAGATTTGTGTGGGAACATCATTGCTCTCATTTGAAGGGGATGTAGGAGGCCCCATTGGCTTGAGTATTTGGCTATTCAGGAACGTATGAGCCTGTTTTGTTACAATCTGAATCAGTCAGGATTAACCAGAAAGAAGAGAAAAGAACTTGGTCCCTTACTTGAGCAGATGTTAATGGTAGTGGAAATACAGGAATAAATTGCTCATCATTGGCCAAGTCATTAAGTTCTTCCACCCCGGGAAGAGAGAAATCCAAAGAAGGAAGTGAGGGGTCCAAGGAAGGGTTTGAATCATTAATCAATGCTGATGTAGACTTGATTGGAGCTGGTTCATTTTTAATATCCTCCTCCACATCAGATTGGGGCCCTCATAGGTTTCATTGGGATTTTAGTTGGATGGAATTTTGAGGAAGTTTACCAGGATGATGTGATCAGCTCTCTTGAGCTGGATTGAGCCTTTGGAAGCTGATGGGGGAGGATTTTTGGTTGTTGAGTTACTGGGGGATGTTTGCTTTGTTCCATTGGATTGTTTAGTCAAATTTCAGGGGGAGGATTGCTGAGGGGCCATTTAATAACAGTAAGAGATGAAGCAATGAAGTAATGAGAGGATGGATGTGATGAAAGCAAAATGTTTGAGAAAGTGATGAGAGTGATGAAACAATGAGAGTGATGAAGTGATGAGAGTGGTGAAGCAATGAGAGTGATGAAGTGATGAGGATAGCAATGAAGAGATGAAGAGAAATGAATTAAATTTTTGGATGAGGTTGGAGTTAGAATTTTTCCAATGAGGTTGGATGTTAAAACCAGGGGTGATGATGTGGAATGATGGGTTGGGGTGGTGAAAGCCTTTAAATACTTTATTTGAAAAAACCCATTTATTTCCAGGTAACTTTGACATGTTTGATTTGAACTAAGTGGGTTTTTTTGATTTTTGATGGCAGATTTGAAATGGCAGATTTGGGTTGAAACCCGCCATTAATAAATGGCCGGTTTGCTTAACTTTGATACAACTTAATATCAAAGCTAGCATAATTTCTCCATTATCTCATATACAAATCAATTCAAATAAAAAAATCACCACAATCAGGAATTAAAACATCAAATTAAGCACAAAACCACCAGTCACAGAATCCTTTCAATTCAGAATTTCAGAACAAAAACACACATAGCTAGTGGAAAATTCATTTAAGCTTAATTCTCTATTGGAGATGCAAAACTTGGGTCCCAAGATACAGACAGTTCTGTAAGAATGTGAAAATAACATGTGTCCTCTGGGAATTGAACCCAGGTCTCTCATGTGCATGGCAAGTGTACTACCAACTATACTAAGGACGCTTGCTTCCTAGTGATCAAGATATGCTTGTAGAGGTCAATGAAAATGTCAATTTGTGAGGACATATGATGAATGAGTAAACAACTACAAGCATGCAGGGACTGAGGTCCTAAAGACTGCATGAAAGCATAGATCATGTCTCAACACACCCCCATGCTGAATGTAGGGTGAAGGAAGCAAGGCAACATGCTAAGATCACACTCATGATGGGCACTTAGGTAGCGCTGGGCTCATAACCTGTAAGAATTTGAAAATAACATGTGTCCTCTGGGAATTGAACCCAGGTCTCTCATGTGCATGGAAAGTGTACTACCAACTACACTAAGGACGCTTGCTTCCTAGTGATCAAGATATGCTTGTAGAGGTCAATGACAATGTCACTTTGTGAGGACATATGATGTTAAGAGATGACTGACTCCTACAAATGACATCCCCGCTCCCTCAGTTCTGACCTCAAATGAGGACACTCCAAATCTAGACATGACCCTCTTCCAAATCATCTCTGTCCTCTTTGACAACACTTCCTTCATTTATCCTCTTACAATCATCTCTTCCTTGTTTCATTCCCCATCCAACTTTCTCTCTTCCACTCATCATCCATCCACCTATCCTCTTGTTCAGATCCTTAAATTACTTCTTTGCCCAATCCTCAAATAATCCTCCTATTATCCTTGACTCAACATACTCTCAACCTCGATTTGACCTACTCATCACCGCCCATCATCTTCAACTCAATCCTCAATCATTCTAACCTTTTCGTCCTCATTCCCACTTGTCCACATTCCATCAACTCCACCATTGACTCATCTCCACAAAACCACCATCAACCCATCTATCATTCAAGTCATCACTCATCTTGAGATCTGTCTAGCAGTGAGATCCTTCTTCAATTTAACTCATCTACTTTTGTCAAATTATCACTTCTTAACTCTCATTTCATTTCTTCTTTATTTTCTTGTAACTACTTTTCAGCACACCTGTGCATCTTCTTCTATTGGTCCTTTGTTGCAATAAGAACCTCCAATTTTTCACGGTTAAAAGCCAAATAGCAGAATGACGACCCCAGGACCAATAGACTCATCCTCCTCGCTTTTGAAGACTCTGACAGACTCAATTCCCAACCTCAATGACTCAAACTTCTCCCTCTGGCGATCCAAAATCCTCACCATCTTCTCACTCAAAAGGATTTCCCACTGGATTACCTCTCCCAAACCTAGCAAATGCCCTGCTGAAGTTAATCTCGAAATCGTGGGTTATATCCTTGCTAAATTGGACAACCAAACCTACGTGAATTGCGTTAAGGAAAACCACCTAGCCGACGGGATTGCTCTCTGGAAATCAATCAATGAATTTTTCGCCTCTTTGCAAACCGCCAATCGATCCCGGGTCTTCTTCCACTTCCTGAACCTTCAGTTCGACCCCAAGAATATCAAGAAATTCATCACAGAAGTCAGAGCTTGCTTGCTTCAAATTGCCAAAATCGGGATAAAGATGGACAATGATATTGTGGCATACCTCATTCTTTATAAATTTCCGCCTCAACTGGATCACCTTAAGACCACCATCATGCACTCGCTAGGAGAAAATAAGATCAATGGCGACCTTGTACTGTGACATCTTAACCAAGTCAAACATGAGGTCGCCACTGGAACTCAGGCGTCAGCCCTACTTACGCACCAACAAACCCTCCGATGCAAATCCAACTGGCATAACCCCGAAGCCAACCATCCCAAAGATCGCTGCTTCTGGCTTTACCCCCATCTTTGACCCAATTACACCTCCTCGCCAAACACCAACGCCAGTCAAAAATCCAATCCTCCCAATAAGGCCACGGCAAATCTGGCATTCAGCTTTGCCATGACCCACTCTCTCAACCTATCAAGAGACCAATTAATTCTAGACTCAGGCGCATCACAGAGCATGTTCAATTCCTCCCGCTTCTTCTACTTCCTGGAAAATAACCAGACCAAAATCCAAACAGGAAAACTGGGTTTGTCAATAAGTTCAAATGGGATAGGCTCGGCCTTGATCATCACCTCTAACTCCTCTATCACCCTCACCAACTCGCTCTACGTTCCTGAAATTGCCGTTAACCTGATCTCCCTAGGTCAACTGATCATGGGAGGGTGCTCATTGATAAGAACCAATCCGAGCTCGTTCAAGGTCACTCTCAACAATCTGACTGTGTTGGAAGGTCGAATCCAAGACAACCTATTGATCGTAGAGGAATTGACTCATCCTACAACGCCCAATGCTTTTTCCTTTCTAACTCTCTCAACACTCCACAAGCGCTTTGCGCATCCTCATCCAGTATCCACCAAACTCCTCTCACGCAACTTTCCCAAGATCCGCTGGGACGACACTTGCTGAGTCTTGTGCGCCAAAGGTAAAATTCATCGCTCCCCATTCAAGGGGCAGTTTCCTCAAAGAGACAAACGATTCAATGAGCTACACGCCGATCTCTGTGGACCCATACAGCCAACGTCCAAAACAGGAAATTGATATTTCATGATTCTCACCAACAGTCATTCCCGCTTCAAGACGTGCATCCCTCTCAAACTCAAATCCGAAGAGACCGACAAGATCATCAATTTCATTTGTATTCACTCCAACCTCTTCTCCAAAAAACTAAAACAATTCCACTCCGACAATGGCGGCGAATTCGTCAATTCCAGACTCAGTTCCTTCTTCAACGAGGAGGGGATTCTCCACTCCACATCCGAACCATATACGCCTCAACACAACCCAATAGCCAAACAAGCAAATTGGACACTCATTGAAGCCACTCGTACAACTATGCTTGACATGAACATACCTCTGGATCTCTGGGACAAAGTCATCTCTGGTTGTTGTACCCTACAAAACCTCATTCCCTTGCCATTGACCAAGACATCTCCATTCGAATTGTGGAATCGATCATCCCCTAATCTTGGCATCGTTCGCATCCTCGGATCAAAGACGATAGTCCTCAACCAGCGTCATCCACCATCATCCAAGTTTGAGGAGAAAGGAATTGAGGGAATACTGGTGGGATTTGACTTACAACTGCAATCCTATCGCGTCTTCTGTCCCTCCATCAACGCTGTAATCCGCTCCAAACACGTGAAAATCTTTGAAAATCACACTCTTCTCCCTTCCTCCAGTTCTCGCAAATCCCCTTTTGATCCCTTACTTTCCCTTAACCAAACACTAACTGATATTCTCAACTCCTCCAATCCCATTACCTCATCCTCCTCCACTTCCCCTTCCGATCCACAGTCTACTCCCGTCTTGTCTGACTCCCTTCTTGAACAAGCTGAGAACTCCTCCAATTTTGGTTCACCAACCCTCATTCCAACTGCCATCAAAGCATTTAATAACTCTGAAACCTCCTCCTCATCTGACTCCAAGAACAATCTCATCTCCCACAAACTCACCAACCCTTCAACTCAAACTCTCAGAGATCAATCTACTCTCAAGCCCCCTATACGCTATGGATTTCTTGGCAGGACCGTTCCTCAAAACTACTCGGAGGTCCTCAATTCTCCAGACTGTCCTCACTGGCTGAAATCCATGAAGGTCAAAACCGACGGCATCAAACGCCTAGATGTGTGGGAGGGGTGTTAATCAATTCCCTTAGGAAAGAGAGCCCTCTCTACCACCTGGGTCTTCTGGCTGAAGGACAATCCTTCTGGCGAAGGGGTCATTTTCAAATCCCGCCTTTGCGTCCAGGGGTTCAAGAAGAAGGAATTTATTGACTACGGTGAAACCTTTGCTCCAACTGGCCTCATCACCACTCTTAGAACCCTCCTCGTATACGCCTTTCACCATAACCTTCCTACAACTCAGATGGACATAAAAGCCGCCTTCCTCCACGCTCCTCTAGACGAAGAAACCTACATTAAGTGTCCCAAGGGATACCCCTCCAAATTTCCCTATCTTCGACTGAAAAAGGCCCTTTACGGACTGAAGCAAGCCCCTAAAAGTTGGTCCAATACCTTTCAATCCTGGATCCTCAAGCAAGGCTTTGTCACATTGGTATCCAATCCGTGCCTCTTTGTTAATAGATCCGTGTCCACTTACGTCTTTGTCTACATTGATGATCTCGTCATCGTTTGCGAATCAAATGATTTTTGCCTCAAATTAAAGGATAATTTCAACATTTCTCACAAGGGGCCTATAAGGAAGATCCTAGGCAACCATCTCATTCACGACACCTCTCTTCAACTCCTTCACCAACCTGATCACATCAAAACTGCTCTCTCCGAGCTCAGACTGTCTAACGCCAAGCCAATATCAACTCCGATGACCCCCAACGTAAAGCTCAGGGGGGCTTCCAATCTTGAGCACAACAATTTCATCAACCTGGGGATCAACTATTGATTGGCGACTGGCTATCTGAACTTCATCGCAAGTCACACACGCCCTGATCTCTCCTACGCCGTATCCAACCTTTCTCGCTTCAACTCCAAACCTGGTACCATTCACTGGAATGAAATGAAACATGCCTGGCGATATCTAAAGTTCACGCGGTCTATGGCTCTCCGCCTCAAATCCACCTCCTTCAAGTACAATCTCGAGTGTTTCAGCAACTCCAATGGTGCCAACAACCCTTCCACTCGCAGAAGTCACACGGGATTCCTAATCCTCCTTTACGGATGTCCTGTAGCCTGGCATAGCAAACTACAATCAACTGTGTCACTGTCATCCACGGAAGGTGAAATTAAAGCCCTGGTTCTTGCAACTCAAGAGAAGATCTGGCTTACAAACCTTCTTCTCGACCTAAATCCCAATCTCAAGCTCTCTCACTGCGCGAACATAGACAACAAGGCTGTGCATGACATCGTCAATCTCAACTCTCACCATGGCGCGTTGAAACACGTTGACACTCAGATACAATGGCTGCGCAAACAAAAAGATAACGGACATCTCATCACCAATCTCATTCCGTCCGGCCGCATGATAGCCGACTGTCTCACCAAGCCAGCAATCAAGCCCTCAGTTACCTTACTCACGTCCACAATCTTACATCCTCTCACTCCTAGACACGGCGGCGTGTTAAGAGATGACTGACTCCTACGAATGAAATCCCCGCTCCCTCAGTTCTGACCTCAAATGAGGACACTCCAAATCTAGACATGACCCTCTTCCAAATCATCTCTGTCCTCTTCGACAACGCTTCCTTCATTTATCCTCTTACAATCATCTCTTCCTTGTTTCATTCCCCATCCGACTTCCTCTCTTCCACTCATCATCCATAAACCTATCCTCTCGTTCAGATCCTTCAATTCCTTCTTCGCCCAATCCTCAAATACTCCTCCTATTATCCTTGACTCAACATACTCTCAACCTTGATTTGACCTACTCATCACCGCCCATCATCTTCAACTCAATCCTCAATCATTCTAACCTTTTCGTCCTCATTCCCACTCGTCCACATTCCATCAACTCCACCATTGACTCATCTCCACAAAACCACCATCGACCCATCTATCATTCGAGTCATCACTCATATTGAGATCTGTCTAGCAGTGAGATCCTTCTTCAATTTAACTCATCTACTTTCATCAAATTATCACTTCTTAACTCTCATTTCATTTCTTCTTTATTTTCTTGTAACTACTTTTCAGCACACCTGTGCATCTTCTTCTATCGGTCCTTTGTTGCAATAAGAACCTCCAATCTTTCATATGATGAATGAGTAACCAACTACAAGCATGCAGGGACTGAGGTCCTGAAGACTGCATGAAAGCATAGATCATGTCTCAACAAGTTCCCTGTCAAATTTCTCAAATTTAATTTTAAAAACATTTAAGATTCTTCAAATTTATTTGGAATTATTCATGTGAATTTTGAGGATGATTCAAAACAAAAATTCCTTGCAGAATTAATCTTGGAAGAATAAAACTAATCCTGCTTCCCAACTTTCATTTTCTCTGTGTAAACTGGGCTAAAATTAGATGGGAGAAGATATGAATCTTTATGAAATAATTTACCCAGTTTTTATGGAAAATTCTGATCATATACCTAAAAACTAATCAATGATATCTTAAGATTTTTTTTCTCAGCCATTTGTTAGACCAATAATGAAAATTGGAATGAGATATACCAGTTCATGAAGAAAGATTAATTACCATGTTTTATTGGCTTTTTTGAAATTAAAACCATCCCCTTGATTCAAAAAACCACACTTAATGGCAAAAAATGTTTTTATTCAAAGAAAAGGCAATCCATTTTCTCATTATAAAATTTCTTATTTAAAAAACTGCAGAAAAAATACTCATTTTTCAATTAGATTATCTGGTAAATCTCAAATATTTTTTGATAAAATCCAGGAGATAATTTCCTTCCATCCTTTTTTACATGCTCATTTAATAATTCATATTTTTTAAATTTCATGAATATTGTGCAAGTCCCTCAACATTAATTTGAAAAAGATAAAGAAATAATGCCTTACTCTTCTTATTCCAAAGTTGATGAAGTAATTAGTTCCAGAACAGAATAATCTTTCTCCTGATGATCAGACTAGAACAAATTTACACAAAAATATATCCAAATAAAGATTATAAATTGAAAATATTGAAGGATTAATGAAAGGGAGATGGGTCAGCTCAACAAGAATTTTAAAACAGCTCCAAAACTCTAAAAATATTTCCAAGGGAAAAATGGAGGCAAATTCCACAATATAACTCTTTTTAATGTTAGTGTTACTGCAAGAAATAGCTCTGGTTCAATGGAAAATTCAGAAACCAATATATCTAACATGAAAACCATCTAAATCTTTCCTAACAAACATTAAATCCAGTTGAAATTCTGATAAAATGCACATGAATACAAGTTTTAACTAGAACAACCAGTTTAAAATTTCAAGTAAATTAAAATAAAACTATTTACAAGGCATATGATACAAAAAAAAGAATACTCATAAAAAATAATCTTTGTGGTGCCCATAAAAGGGCCTCATTATTGTCTATAATCCCAAAGATTTTGATTTTTTTTTGTATTCATCCTGTTGTTTGGATTTATTTGCAAAATAATCAATTTAGCATTGACAAGATCCAGTGGGGAATGAATTAAATTATTTAATTGAGAAAGTAAGATGATTTTTAAATTTTTGATTGAAAATATTTAATGCAAAATAAAATTTCTAAAACTTTATTCCATTTGAAAAAATTCAGAAATGAATTTTCACTACCTCAATTATTGGAAATTAAACCAATCTTGAATAATTTTAACAGGAGGCTCCAAACAAAAAATAAATGAATAAAACATGAACAATGAAAAATGAATTTTAACCAGTGGTATGCTTGGTAAATGCTTATAAAACCTCAATACACTTGGAGTTTCATTCTAAGCATATTTCAATTTTTATCTGATTTTTTCTTTGCCAGCTCTTCATTTTTTCCATTTTTCTCTAGAAAGAAATTTTGAATGAGCTATTGATTTATTTAAATCCAAGTTAGTGTGTTCCAAGGCTTCATAGAACAATAAAAATTTTGTGGAATTTCACCAGCTCAATAAAAACCAAACAAGAAAAATGTCAAATAAATCTTTCATCCCAACAAGAAAAATGACGTTTTTTCAGATTTTTTATTGGAAATTTAGGTACCTGCTTCTGATTAATGCTAATAAAAATGAGAGGATATTTAGAAGTTCATTTTTTGAACTACTTAACATGACCAGATTGAGGAAAAATTGGAACATGAAAAAATATAATGCAGAATATAGAATTATTTCTTAAAAACCATTGAATTTGTTCACCCTAAAAATAACCAAAGATTATATAGATTGGGGATTGCTCAAGAGTAAGTTTTTCTGAGCTCATTGGGTTGTATAGCTACCACAGATTTTACCAAGATATTTTTTTGACCTGGATTGTGATTTGTGTGCTGAATAAAATGTGAATCCAAGTTGGAAAAAGTTGGTGGAGCCATTCTGAAGAACAGTGTGTATATGCATGGAGAATTTCAGGGGTTTCAATCCTAAATGAATATAATTAGGTTCCCCAGAATTTATCCTGAAGTTCTGGGGGAAATTTAGTTATAAACTTGAAAGTATATGGGAAGCTAAATTAATGCCAAAAAAAAAACTAAAATCACAAACGTTTTTGAAATTTGTATGAATTTAGCAATTATTTTGCTAAAATGAGGACAAACAGCATAATTGGGGTGATCATAGGGATTTTTTTGCCATAATCATTCCAATTGGCTTTATTTTAAACTCCTTGACCGCATGCATCCTTCAAAAGGTGTCATTGGCATGATTATAGTAATTTCTTTTACTATCACAATCCCGATTGGCATGCTTCTCAAGGCCAGGAAGACTTTCAGCCTTTTTAAGCTTTAAGGAAGTGCCTGGGGCAGGAGGAAACACCATTCCATGGCTTCTTGGGCCCCCAAATGTCTATGAACATGCAGTGAGGACCTGGGGGGCTAAATCAAGGCCTTCAGAATCCCTATGGGGTCTTTCTATCAATTTTTTGAAAATAATTCAAATCTGAACTCAGATTTGAACAAGAATGCATCTAATGAAGGAAGAATGGGTAAAGTGATAAGAATTGATTTTCTTTACACAAAATGGAGTATTTCCAATGGAATTTGAGTAAATTTATACCAAAAATGAAAAAAAACATGCAAAAATTCAGAATATAACTATTTCATGCTAGGAAATCAAATATTTCAACATATGCAATCAAAAATATTATCCATTCAATAAAAAACATGAGTATCCAAAAATAATCATTTAAGGAAAATAAATGTTTCTGATGGAATAAAAATACCTTTGTACCAAACATAAAATAAAAAGAAAAATGCCAAATGTATCAATTTCATGAAGGTAGTTCAGATCTTTTCAAATATTAAGATACAAGCTTAATCAATTAAAATAAAAAAACATCAAATATCAAATATTGATTTATTTTAATAAGGCTTGATTTTCTAGTGGGATGTAAATAATCTATACCAAAAATAAAAAGACATGTGAAAATGCTGGATATAAATATTTTTTGAAGATATTTCAAATATTCTGAAATGCTCAAAAAATAAAGAATTCATTGGGTTGAGTAACATGATGATGATTTTAAGACCACACAATTGTTCATTCAAGCAACCAGGCTAAAATAACACCAAGGAAATTACTAAAATTGCCCATCTCTTGAAATGGTGCAATTTTAGAAATTTATTTTTCTAAAATGACACCACAATGAGTAATTCGCATCAATATAGTAATTTTTTTGCCATAATAATTCCAATTGGTGTGGTTTCCCACCCCAGGAAGGCATTAAGCATTTTAAAGGTTTAAGGGAGTGCCTGGGGTGAGAGGACATGCAATTTGATGGTGGGTTGGTGCCCCAAAGGCCTCTAAAAATTCATTAAGTCCCTTGGAGGCTAAATCAAGGCCTAAAATTCCTTTTGGGGCTTTTTGGGGCAGAAGTTTTTTGAGAATTCAAATATGGACACCAATTGGGTAAATTTAATATTTAAAAATGCTATAGATATCAATTTTTGGCAAGAAAGCCAAAATGAACTCAGGTTTGGATAAAAACTTCATCAAATGCGTGGGGTAGAATCTTTTGGAGAATCAAAATGTTTTAAAAAATTCAGTAAATTTAATATGAAAGAATTCAATACATATAAATTTTCTAAAAGGAATTCAAATCTGAACTCAAATTTGAAAAAAAAAAATCAATTTTACAAAAATTATGAAATATCATTTTTTTGAAAAAAGTGAGATATTTCCAGTTGAAAATAAATACCTTTGTACCAAACATAAAAAAGCATATAAAAATGTTACATATATGTACATGATGAAATATAGGGCTCCTGATCCTCCAATTCTGTTTTGATTAATCTTTCTAAAAACAGAAATTCTAGGCTTGGTTTTGTCTATGTACACATGAGGAATCAAATGGGTGCAGAAGAATGATGAGGGAATTCTGTAGTTAGTATCAGGAAAAGGGCTTCAGGTGAAGGCAGAGATAATTGAACAGGGAAATCTGACCAAAATTTCTGGAAGAAATTTATTGTATTCTTGGTCTGTCTTTGTCTTTCCTTGGTTCTGTCTGTCTGCTTGATTGTTTTTCTGGGTCTTTCTTTATGTCTGGGGCTTTCCTTTGGTCCTTCTATCCACTGGTGTTCTGTTCTTGTTGGGTTCCTGAGGTTTTTCTTGGTTTGACTTGATCTTCCTCTTGATCCTTCTGTCCACCTTGGTCTTAGTCTGGTGGGGGGTATATGAGGTTGAATGGTTGGAAGATTGGGAGGAAGTTCTTTTTCTTCTCCTTCTGTGTCTTGATCTCCTTCGTCTGGCCTTCTCTCACTGTTGGGATTGGTAGGTGGCATTGGTCTTTCTAGCTTTTCCAAGTGTATCATCTGGTCTTTCTCCAGTCATTCTGTCCACCATGAATTGGTGTGGTGGGGTCTAAGCTTGACTAACTGGCCAGCGGGCTGGCTGGCTTGCTTGATGACCGACTGACTGGCTAGTTTGCTGGCAAACAGGATTACTGGCTTTCTGGCAGTCTTGAAGGCTAATTGGCGGGCTGACTGCTGGCTGCATGGTTGGCAGGCTGACTTACTGGCTGACTGGATGTATTTCTGGCTGACTGGATGTATTTCTGGCTGAATGAAAGGTTAGTTGACTAGCTAACTGTCTTTCTTTGACTTGCTTGCTGGTCTGGGGTGGCTTGTCCATTAGGAGCTGGCTGGCTTGGCTGGGCTAGCTGGATTGGTTTGGGCTAGCTAGCTTGTCTTGGCTGGCTGGCTGGTCTGGGTGGGCTGGCTTGATCTGGACTTGCTGTGTTGGATGGATGTGTAGTTGTGAAGGTTTCTGAAACACACAACTACTCCAAGTTATCCCAATTGAGATAACTTGGAGGGCTCTGAGCTGAGTTGGTCTTGGCCTAGGCTGGGTTACCTGGCTGTCTGGAATTTCCAGCTGGCCAATTTTTTCATTGGTTGGTTGCTTGCTGATGGCAGCCAGGGGTCTTCTTTTTAGGCTTGAATCAAGGATTGTGGCTTGCTGTTTCAAGCTCAATGGTTGGTTGGTTATGGCTGTTACTTGGACTCTGACTATGTTTGAGGATGGGGCTAAGCTGTCTAGGAGTGTATTTGCATGGGGATCTGGCCCACATGACTACTGAAAGTTGTCCCAATTGGAAAAACTCCAAGCTGTGGTGGTTGCTGGAGGAAAGAAATTGCAACTAAAGCAAGTGATCCCAATTGTGATAACTATTAGGTGGTTGCAACGGCCAAAAATCAAATAAATTTCTAATTTTTCTAATTTGGCTAATCAATGTTTTTTTTTGTGAAATTTCAACATTTCATTATTTGAATTAAAATATATTGAAATATGAAGATCAAAATATCACCCAGTAAATAAAAAAGTATGGAAAAATACAAAAAAACATACTTAATCAAAGAAAATTCAATATATTTGATGGAATTTTAATAGCTTTGAAATGAGCATAAAAAATGACAGAAAAATGAAAAATATATTTATATTAAAAGGAGAATTCAAATATTTTTAAATATTTCAATAAACCTCCCAAAAAGTAAAAAAATCAAAAAATCAAATTAAATATATTGATTATTGAAGAAAATTGACTCTTGATATTTCTTTGATTATTCATGCAATTGATGGAGTTTCTTTTTCAACCTTTGATAATTATTTAATACCTCTAATTCAATAGGCTAATGTGAAATTTTGTTACATTTTTTTATTTTTGGTTAAGGGTGATGTTAAATTCACAGCTCCAACTGTGTGGGAGTCATGTAGGGCCCATCAACACGTGGGGGCCCATACACTACTCCATATAATTTATAATTTATAATTTATAATTTATTATTATTTATTATTTATTATTTATTATTTATTATTTATTATTTATTATTTATTATTTATTATTTATTATTTATTATTTATTATTTATTATTTATTATTTATTATTTATTATTTATTATTTATTATTTATTATTTATTATTTATTATTTATTATTTATTATTTATTATTTATTATTTATTATTTATTATTTATTATTTATTATTTATTATTTATTATTTATTATTTATTATTTATTATTTATTATTTATTATTTATTATTTATTATTTATTATTTATTATTTATTATTTATTATTTATTATTTATTATTTATTATTTATTATTTATTATTTATTATTTATTATTTATTATTTATTATTTATTATTTATTATTTATTATTTATTATTTATTATTTATTATTTATTGATTATTATTTATTATTTATTATTTATTATTTATTATTTATTATTTATTATTTATTATTTATTATTTATTATTTATTATTTATTATTTATTATTTATTATTTATTATTTATTATTTATTATTTATTATTTATTATTTATTATTTATTATTTATTATTTATTATTTATTATTTATTATTTATTATTTATTATTTATTATTTATTATTTATTATTTATTATTTATTATTTATTATTTATTATTTATTATTTATTATTTATTATTTATTATTTATTATTTATTATTTATTATTTATTATTTATTATTTATTATTTATTATTTATTATTTATTATTTATTATTTATTATTTATTATTTATTATTTATTATTTATTATCTATTATTTATTATCTATTATTTATTATTTATTATTTATTATTTATTTTTTATTACTTATTATTTATTATTTATTATTTATTATTTATTATTTATTATTTATTATTTATTATTTATTATTTATTATTTATTATTTATTATTTATTATTTATTATTTATTATTTATTATTTATTATTTATTATTTATTATTTATTATTTATTATTTATTATTTATTATTTATTATTTATTATTTATTATTTATTATTTATTATTTAATATTTAATATTTAATATTTATTATTTATTATTTATTATTTATTATTTATTATTTATTATTTATTATTTATTATTTATTATTTATTATTTATTATTTATTATTTATTATTTATTATTTATTATTTATTATTTATTATTTATTATTTATTATTTATTATTCATTATTTATTATTTATTATTTATTATTTATTATTTATTATTTATTATTTATTATTTATTATTTATTATTTATTATTTATTATTTATTATTTATTATTTATTATTTATTATTTATTATTTATTATTTATTATTTATTATTTATTATTTATTATTTATTATTTATTATTTATTATTTATTATTTATTATTTATTATTTATTATTTATTATTTATTATTTATTATTTATTATTTATTATTTATTATTTATTATTTATTATTTATTATTTATTATTTATTATTTATTATTTATTATTTATTATTTATTATTTATTATCTATTATTTATTATTTATTATTTATTATTTATTATTTATTATTTATTATTTATTATTTATTATTTATTATTCATTTTTTATTACTTATTACTTATTATTTATTACTTATTATTTATTATTTATTATTTATTATTTATTATTTATTATTTATTATTTATTATTTATTATTTATTATTTATTATTTATTATTTATTATTTATTATTTATTATTTATTATTTATTATTTATTATTTATTATTTATTATTTATTATTTATTATTTATTATTTATTATTTATTATTCATTATTCATTATTTATTATTTATTATTTATTATTTATTATTTATTATTTATTATTTATTATTTATTATTTATTATTTATTATTTATTATTTATTATTTATTATTTATTATTTATTATTTATTATTTATTATTTATTATTTATTATTCATTATTCATTATTTATTATTTATTATTTATTATTTATTATTTATTATTTATTATTTATTATTTATTATTTATTATTTATTATTTATTATTTATTATTTATTATTTATTATTTATTATTTATTATTTATTATTTATTATTTATTATTTATTATTTATTATTTATTATTTATTATTTATTATTTATTATTTTTTATTTATTATTTATTATTTATTATTTATTATTTATTATTTATTATTTATTATTTATTATTTATTATTTATTTTTTGAAGAATTTGAACAAATTTCAATCAGAATTGGATTAAAGTTTTTTATATTTTTTTTCTATAGGCTTTTATTTTTGCAGTAAGGTCTCTTAAATCTCACTGTAAATTTGAATTCTTATTCTAAGAAATCAATTGTTTAAAGTTTATTTTTCCATTTTTTTCCTTTATGAATTTTTTTTGAATATTTAAACATATTTGCGTCCTGATTTTGAAATGGATTGATATATTATTTTCATGCAATTTTTCATGTTTACTACATTATCTAAATTCCATCACAAATATTTAATTTTCTTCAAAGAAGTATGTTTTTGATATTTTTTGATAGGGAAATGTTAAATTTGAAACCTCACAACCTGTGTTCACCAACTAAAAAGGGTTGCGTGGCGCAATTTGCCACCCAATTGGGTTGCAAACGGCCCCTTGCTGCCATTTGGGACTTGGGTGGGTTGTGAATGGCAAAAAAATAAAAATTTTCAGATTTTATTTATTTCATTTCATTTATTTATATATATAGATTTATATTTTAATATAGTTAATCAATTTGTTTTTATTCATTTATTTATATATATAGATTCATATTTTGATACATTTAATTAATTTTTATTTATTTATATATTTTTTATTTTAATTTTTATTTTATTTTATATTTTACTTTATATTTTACTTTATATTTTACTTTATATTTTTTTTTTATCTTATTTTTTATTTTATTTTTTATTTTATTTTTCATTTTATTTTATTTTTTATTTTATTTATTATTTTATTTATTATTTATTATTTATTTTATTTTATATTTTATTTTATATTTTATTTTTTATTTTATTTTTTATTTCATTTCATTTTATTTTATTTTTTATTTTATTTTTTATTTTATTTTTTATTTTATTTTTTATTTTATTTTTTATTTTATTTTATATTTTATTTTTTATTTTTTATTTTATTTTTTATTTTGTTTTTTTATTTATTTTTATTTTTTATTTTATCTTATTTTTTATTTTTTATTTTATTTTTTATTTTATTTTTCATTTCATTTCATTTTTTATTTTATCTTATTATTATTATTTTTTCATTTTTTATTTATTTTTTATTTTATTTTATTTTTTAATTTAATTTATATTGTTTAATTTATATTCTTCATTTATACTTTATTTTATTTTATTTGTATTCTTATTTTCAATTTAATTAATTAATTTATTTTAGATTTTTATATTATTTATATTATTTATTTCCTTTTCTTTATCTATATATTTTTTCATATTAGGGCATATCAAAGTTAACCAAACTCAACATTTTGTAATGGCAGGTTTCAACCCAAATTTGTCTTTTAAAAACCGCCATTAAAAATCAAAAAAACCCACTTATCTCACATGAGACATGTCAAAGTTAAGATGAAATAAGTGGGTTTTTTCAAATAAAGTATTTAAAGGCTTCCACCACCTGTCCAATTCATCCACCCCTGGCTCCCCACCTCCTTCTACCTCCAACCTTATTGAAATTTTTTTTACCTCCAGCCTCATCATAAAAAGATTCACCACTCTCATCAATTGCACTTACTCTTTCCAAATGGCCCATCAGCAAACCTTGCCCTGCAAGTCCACACAAAAGTCCAACACACCAAAGCAAACATTTCCAAGGAAATTCACAACAAACAATCTTCCCCCATCAGCTTCCAAGGGCTCAAGTCAGCTCAAGAGAGCTGATAACATCATCCTGGTCAACTTGCTCAAAATTCCCTCAAACTGATGCCTGCTTTGGATCTGACAATGAAACACGTGTTGGCCAACCTCCATCCTTTAAGCTTAATGTTTATCTCCTGATGGCCAATGAACTCAAGAACAAAACAAAATTTAGGCTGTATCTGCCATCCAAACAGATGAGGGAGCAATTCAAGAATTATTGATCCAAGTCCAAAAGTCCCACTCCATGTCAATCTCCACCGGCTTTGGTATCATTAACTCTGACAAAGCCAAGGGAATCAACTTGGTGGTTGATAAGTTGGACTCCATTTGTCCTTTTTATATTCAAATGGATGAAATATTTGGAAAGAAGGCCAAAATCACCCCTTTAGCCGCTTTTGATGCCCAACAATCCAATTCAGTCAACGCTGAGGACTTGGCTGGGGATGCTCAGCCTAGCAATTGTGATCCTGAAGAAACCTTTGCCTTGGATTGGCCCCCATCCCATGCCAAGGAGAATATTCAAATGCAATCATCTCCAATCACGTCTACTTGCGCGTTGATTGATGTTTCAAACCATACCTTGGACCCCTCCCCTCCTTCTTTGGATTGCTCTCTTCATGGGTTAGCAGATCTCATCAACCTTGCTGATGCAGAACAAGATACTCCCCAGTCTCCATCACCCTCAAAATCAGTTCAAGTAAGGAACCAAGCTCTTTTCTCTTCTGTCTGGTTAATCCTGACTGATTTAGATTGTAAAAAAATAGGCTCATGCATTCCTGAATGGCCTAAACCTCAAGCCAATGGGGTCTCCCACATTGCCTTTGAACACTAGCAACAACTTTCAGAATCAAACCTCCTCTGCCAAGGGTGAGCAAAAGGCCTCCAATTCCATCAATATCAACCCCAAAAGTCATCAAAAGAGGAGAAAAACTTCTGTTTTTTTGGGATTTGAAGAGATCATGGAGAATCAAGATTCATTTAAGCCCATTGGTTGAATATCCTTGCTTTCAAAATCATGCTCATTTCTTTTCCCCTGCAAAAAAAATTCAAATCACAAATTCAATCAAAAAAACTTGAGTTTGAAAAGCAAAAGTGGGATTGTCAACTGGCCATGGATTTTCAAAAGCAGAAAGCCAAGAGTTTGGCTCATCAACAAAAATGGGATGCTGAGTGGAAGTTGAAACAGGCTGAGCTAGAGTTTCAAAAAGAGGAAAAGGAGAAGGATCAAAAGCAAGCACAAATGGAAAAGGAGAGGGAAGGACTTGCAACCAAAAAAAAAGGGTAAGGTATAAGTAGCCTTGGCTTGCATTGGTAGCAGTAGAACAGTAGATGAAATAAAGAAGATAACTCAAATGCTGGGCTTGTAAATATATTTTCATGGGGGAAAGAAAAAAAAATATTTTTGATTACAATGTTTGAGAGTATCCCTAACCCCACCAACATACAGATATTTTTTTTTTATTTATATTTTTTTTCTAGAACAAATTTGGCCATTATTCAAGTCCCTAAAAGTGTTTCTAGTTGTTTTATTAATTTGAAGTGACATGGCCATTCTGGTATGGGTTTCTGTGTGCACAGCAGGAAAGGTACAGTGCTTGTACCTATTAGCTTCCCAAACCATTTTTACTATACCTTTTTTGCTTGAAATCAATTCCAAAGCCAACGTCAAGAAAAAGAAATTGGCCATCCAATACTTGATATTTGTCTGTATTTTGAATAAGTTGACCATTTGATTTTTTGGTTGAAACCACAAGTAAAAAGGAGTAGCCAGAGATGTTGCATTTGTTGATATGAGGAGAGTTGTAAAAAGAATCCAAGGTGGAAGTGATGTATGGGGAGAAATCAAAAGGTGTAGGCTTGGAACCAAATTCCAACTAAGAGAAAGAGGGGATGTTGTTGTCCTTCATGGTATCACGGTTTGATTCAAAGGAAAGTTTGGCCAAATTGCGAAACATTTGTCCTAGAATATGGGATACTTTGTTGGCCTTAAGGTTGAGGAAAGCATACTCTTGAGGAGAAGATCTAATAGATGATTTCTTCACATAATCTCAAAATAACTCCAAAGGGTGCATTGATTTTTGCCATCCAACTGCCCAGATTTTTCCACCCCAAGATCTTAAAGGACCAACTGGGTTGACAAATTTTTGTGAACCATGAAGGAAAGTGGTGACAAAGTTGATGTCCTTCTTATCTTGTTCTGAGAGTTTATCCAAGGGAAAAAGTTCAATTATTGCAACCAGGGCTTGGTGATAAGATTGATCAAGGACAATTACTTTTCCAAGGTGGAAGAAATTGAACTGTTTGATTGTTTGTTTTGCTTGCTCAAACTCTTCCTGGGTGGTTTTTTAACTATTCTTTTTCTTTTTGGAAAAAATTGCAGGTTAAAGATCCAAAGGACGTGGTTTCCAACCAGACCAGACCACCTTTTCATTAATACCTTCCTCATTAACTTCCAAAGAAATTTTGGAATCCCAAGATTGAAGCCTCTTTTGGCAAGAAGCCCTACTCTTCCCACCTCTCGGTGTGTTTTTCAAGCCATATCCTTCCATCTTGCTCCCTCCAAATCCTATACTTAGATTTTTTTGAGGAACAAGGCAGGATTTGATTGTTTGTGTAACATTTTGAGGGGGGTGGGAGAAGAATTGGATGTTCCCCAAAAGCGGTCAAATGTTTTCCAAAAAAAAAAAAAAAAACAAAGTCAGTCCAATAGACATCATTGGTCAAACATGATTGAATAAAAAAAAAGAAACCAAACCTGGACTTGACCCCAGGGACACCGGAAGCTGAATCCCCCCCAAAAAAATTGGCATGAGTGACTCATGCAACACACCAACAAGCAAAGTTATCAAAAAAATTCAAATTAAAAAAAAAAACCTACCTTCCATGGCAAAGAACACCTTAAAAAACCAAAAAACACCCTGATGGCTTCCAGTGCAGTCCAGAGACACCTAAAAAGAAAAAAAGATCAAAAAGAAAAGAAAATAACTGGAGGTCAGATCCAAAGAAATCTCAAAAAAAAGGTGCAGGAGGCATTGGCAATCAATTGCTTTATCCATTGTGAAAAAATTGCTTGATTGATTGCAAAACAATCAAAAAATTGATTCAAAAATGATTGAGCAATTGAATTTAAATTGATCGCGAATCAATCAAGCAATCAATTTGCAATTGATTGGTTGATTTGGATTCAATAAATCAATCAAAACCAAATCAATTTATTAATTGATTAGGATTTGGTTGATTGATCAAATCCTAATTGATCTATCAATTGATCAAAACCAAATTTATTGATTGATCAAAAACAAATTGATTGATCAATTGATTAGGATTTGGTCAATCAATCAAACTCAAATCAATTGGTGGGGGTTGGTCAAGCAAGGCAGGAGGAGGAGGAGGAGAAGGAAGGGGGGAGAAAGAGAAGGGAGGGGCTTACCAGATGAGGAGGGGGATGCAAGTGAGATGAGGAGGCTCTGAGAGAGAAGACCTGGGGGAAGCTCAAAGGAGAGGTAAGCAAGGGTGGTTTAGTGAGTGGAAATAATGAGGGAAGGGGACTCACTGAGTATGTTGGTGAGCTGGATGGTGGATATTTTGGGGAGCTTGGTGAGGCAGGTTTCTTGGTGAGGTTGATGAGGCTGGTGAGGTTGGTTAGGTTGCTGAGGTGAAGGAGGTGGTTTGATGAAGAGGAGGAAGGAATGTGACGGATGTTTGAGTGGGGTGAGGTGGAAGTGTTGGAGAAGTGAGGTGGAGGGGAGAGGAAAGGGGAGAGGTGGGTGGGCTGGCAAGTGGTGGGGTATGAGGTGAAGGTGTTTTTTGATTTTGTCTAAGTCCACTAAGAAAAAAAAAAACTGATTCAGCCTGGAAACTTCGGTGAAAAACCAAAAAAAACAATTACTGTGAAGTTATTTTTCACCTATTTAAAAATCAAACATTACTCATCAAAGCAAGCAAGGGTGAGAGGAAGAATCCGCTCTCTCATAGAAGAAGATGAGGGACAAGATGAGACAGGGATGACTTGAGGTGGGTCAGGAATATAATCTTCAAATATTTTGTCCCATTAATCTTTGATGTTGGCCAAAAGATTGTGAAGGATTACACAAGTGATAATCCAGTTGATGAGGAACTTCATTTCTTTGGGGTTTTGAAGCTGGTTTTTCATTTTCCTTAAGCTGGAACATTTTCCTTTTAGGACTCCTATGGCATGCTCAATCCAAAGTTGTGATTGGGCAAGATGATAGTTGAAATTGGTTTTTACTTGATTGGTTAGATGAAACCTCCTGGTATGCTGGAACCACATATTTGCCACTAGCATAAGCTAAATTTTCCAGAAGGTATTGATCTTGGTCAAAGTACTTCCCTGTTTGTTGGGAAATTCACATCCAATTGAACACTTATGAATCATGACAAGAACCTGGAAGGCCAGAATGGAGGGATATGAGCTTCTTGTTGTTATCAAAAACAAGTTGTAGGGCCAAAGAGTATCTAAAAAAAAGATTATACATATTTTGCCAGTGGTGTGATCAAAGATGTTATTAAAGTCATTGGAAAAGAAATTAATCAGTTGCCTTTTTTCCAATCAAAATAGTGGTTGCCATCTAGCTTGGGTTTTTGACTCAAGGGGATGCCTGGTTACATCAACAAACCAAATGAAACCAGGAAAGCCTTTGTTCTTCATTACTTGAAATATCTTTTTGCGTTCTTCTTTGGTTGGCCAAGAAAGGACTGAGTGATGGAAATATAGGATAGCAATCATGACTTTTTTGGTGTATAAGTCAATGCTTCCATAACTGACTGAGAATAGATTTTCCAATTAATGGATTTCTGCTCCATTTCCATTTGATCCCAATCTACAAAGAGCAACAGCAAGTTGGATGGCTGGATTGCGTTGAGGATTCCTAGAATTGTTCTGGAAGATGTGGTGGTCTTCAATCATCTCCAAATGTTTCATGAACAAAGGCAAGAAAGTTTGGAATTATTTCTGGAAGCTTAAGTCAGGGATGAGATCAAGCTTTTGCCTTTCATACATAGGGTTGTGGAGGGTGTGTATTCTTGGAACCATTTAGCGCTTTTCCAACGGCAAATTCAAAGTTAACAAAGTTGATTCCAAATTGGAGTCTGAATCAGAGTCTGAATGGGAGTCAAAAAGTGCCAAAAGTTCAGTCAGCTTTTTTGTGTTTTCAACTTGCTGGCAGGAAATTTGATTGGACATGTAGATAAAGATGGTGATGTGATGTGGGGTGATGAGATGATGATGGGATTTGTGGGAAGATGGAGATGTAAAAATCAATAGAGATGTGAAGAAATGGAGATGAGATGTGTGTGATGCAATGGAGATGAAACCGGTATGTATTTGCTGATGTGGATGGGTGTTTTAGATGTGATGGATGGTGGATGGATGATGATGCATAAATGGCGGGTTTCATGGCGGGTTTGATGTTTCAAATCCGCCATTTTCATGAAAGCCACAATTTTGAAATACACCAGTCAGGGGGTATGTGTATTTCAGAAACCAGCCATTAAAAATGGCAAGTTTGCTAAATTTTATACACCCTATTTATATTCTTGATTTAATTGATTACTTTATTTTTTATTTTTTATTTTTAATTTTTTATTTTAATTTTTTATTTTTTATTTTTTATTTTTAATTTTTAATTTTTAATTTTTAATTTTTAATTTTTAATTTTTAATTTTTTATTTTTTATTTTTTATTTTTTATTTTTTATTTTTTATTTTTTATTTTTTATTTTTTATTTTTTATTTTTTATTTTTTATTTTTTATTTTTTATTTTTTATTTTTTATTTTTTATTTTTTATTTTTTATTTTTTATTTTTTATTTTTTATTTTTTATTTTTTATTTTTTATTTTTTATTTTTTATTTTTTATTTTTTATTTTTTATTTTTTATTTTTTATTTTTTATTTTTTATTTTTTATTTTTTATTTTTTATTTTTTATTTTTTATTTTTTATTTTTTATTTTTTATTTTTTATTTTTTATTTTTTATTTTTTATTTTTTATTTTTTATTTTTTATTTTTTATTTTTTATTTTTTATTTTTTATTTTTTATTTTTTATTTTTTATTTTTTATTTTTTATTTTTTATTTTTTATTTTTTATTTTTTATTTTTTATTTTTTATTTTTTATTTTTTATTTTTTATTTTTTATTTTTTATTTTTTATTTTTTATTTTTTATTTTTTATTTTTTATTTTTTATTTTTTATTTTTTATTTTTTATTTTTTATTTTTTATTTTTTATTTTTTATTTTTTATTTTTTATTTTTTATTTTTTATTTTTTATTTTTTATTTTTTATTTTTTATTTTTTATTTTTTATTTTTTATTTTTTATTTTTTATTTTTTATTTTTTATTTTTTATTTTTTATTTTTTATTTTTTATTTTTTATTTTTTATTTTTTATTTTTTATTTTTTATTTTTTATTTTTTATTTTTTATTTTTTATTTTTCATTTTGAATTTTTTATTTTTTATTTTTTATTTTTTATTTTTTATTTTTTATTTTTTATTTTTTATTTTTTATTTTTTATTTTTTATTTTTTATTTTTTATTTTTTATTTTTTATTTTTTATTTTTTATTTTTTATTTTTTATTTTTTATTTTTTATTTTTTATTTTTTATTTTTTATTTTTTATTTTTTATTTTTTATTTTTTATTTTTTATTTTTTATTTTTTATTTTTTATTTTTTATTTTTATTTTTTATTTTTTATTTTTTATTTTTTATTTTTTATTTTTTATTTTTTATTTTTTATTTTTTATTTTTTATTTTTTATTTTTTATTTTTTATTTTTTATTTTTTATTTTTTATTTTTTATTTTTTATTTTTTATTTTTTATTTTTTATTTTTTATTTTTTATTTTTTATTTTTTATTTTTTATTTTTTATTTTTTATTTTTTATTTTTTATTTTTTATTTTTTATTTTTTATTTTTTATTTTTTATTTTTTATTTTTTATTTTTTATTTTTTATTTTTTATTTTTTATTTTTTATTTTTTATTTTTTATTTTTTATTTTTTATTTTTTATTTTTTATTTTTTATTTTTTATTTTTTATTTTTTATTTTTTATTTTTTATTTTTTATTTTTTATTTTTTATTTTTTATTTTTTATTTTTTATTTTTTATTTTTTATTTTTTATTTTTTTATTTTTTATTTTTTATTTTTTATTTTTTATTTTTTATTTTTTATTTTTTATTTTTTATTTTTTATTTTTTATTTTTTATTTTTTATTTTTTATTTTTTATTTTTTATTTTTTATTTTTTATTTTTTATTTTTTATTTTTTATTTTTTATTTTTTATTTTTTATTTTTTATTTTTTATTTTTTATTTTTTATTTTTTGTTTTTTATTTTTTATTTTTTATTTTTTATTTTTTATTTTTTATTTTTTATTTTTTATTTTTTATTTTTTATTTTTTATTTTTTATTTTTTATTTTTTATTTTTTATTTTTTATTTTTTATTTTTTATTTTTTATTTTTTATTTTTTATTTTTTATTTTTTATTTTTTATTTATTATTTTTCATTTTTTTATTAAAATAAAAAAAAAGAAATAAAAGATAAAAAAAATTAACAAAAATGTTAAACACATAAATATAGGGCATTATTTTTATCACAAATCCAACTCTTTATTTCACGCATTTCAACATTGGCGCGCAGTTGCACCCATTTGGTATTTCATGCAAAAATGCTTTATTTCACGCAACTTTCAAGAATTTGTTTTTTTGAAATTCTGACTGCGCATACCTGTAGCAGCGACTCCTCAAACCCTAAATGAAATCTTTGGTAATTTTGGAGCCATTAGAACCCCTTCAAAAATGCAATCAAAAAATGACAAAATTCTGTAAAAACAAATTTTTGCATGGGTTTTTGGATCCTTATTTTGGCTATTTTAGTTGGTTTTTTTGGTTATTTCATCTTCATTAACTTTTGGCCAACATTCAAAGAGTCTTCCAATATTTTTTTCATATTTTTTGGATGTATCCTTTCACCTTAAAAAATTCCTTCAAAAAACACAAAAAATCAAATTTCTCTTTGGACATTTGAATCCTTTTATTTTCCTTTTTATTTCATTTTTTTGGGTAATTAAAGCTATAAAAAAGTTAAATCAACATTTAAAGAGAATGAAAAATTTTTTTTCAGATTTTTTGGATGTATCATCTTACCTTAAAAAATTCCTTCAAAAAAGCAAAAAAAATCAAAAAATTCAATTTTCTCATTCAACTTTTGGATCCTTAAGTTTGCCATTTTGACTTATTTTTCTTGGTATTTCAAGCTTTGAGAATTTCAAAAAACTATTCAAGAGCTTTTTAAAAGTTTTTTCAGGATTGTGGGATTTCATTTTTGACCTTTAAAAATTCCATCAAAAAACCAAAAATTTTCAAAAATTCACTCTTCTTTGAGCCCTTCACACGCATATATTCAACATGAATGAAAATGTTTTCCTGGGACCACCACCCATCCTGGAGCTTCCAACTCTCTGATAAACCACCCCAGGAGATGAAGATTTTGCCTTTCATACATAGGGTTGTGGAGAGTTTGTCTTCTTGTAACCATGTATTGCTTTTGTAATATAGCATTCAAAGCCAACCAAGTTGATTCCCAAATTTGAGTCTGAATTGGAGTCTGAATGGCAGTCAAATACTAACAAAAGTTCAGTCAGCTTTTTTACATTTTCAACTTGCTTCCAAGAAGTTTGATGGGACATGTTGAAAAAGATGGTGATTTGATGTGTGATGATGAGTTGATAATGGGATTTGTGTGAAGATGGGGATGTGAAGCAATAGAGATGTGAAGTGATGGTGATGTGAAGCAATGGAGATGAGATGTGTGTGATGCAATATAGATGGGATTGGTATGGATTTACTGAGGTGGAGGTGTGGATTGGTGTTTTGGATTTGATGGATGGTGGATGGATGATGATGCATAAATGGAGGGTTTAATGGTGGGTTTGATGTTTGAAATCGGCCATTTTGAAATACACCAGTGAGGGGGTATGTGTATTTCAGAAACCCACCATTCAAAATGGCGGGTTTGGTCAAAAAAAATGGCAGGTTTCAAATGGTGGGTTTTCTAACTCTGATACACCCTAATCTGTCATATCAGAGTAAGAAGCTTCGAAAAATTAAATGGCTGATTTCAGGCCTATCCATTTTTTTTCAGAATTTTATTTTTTTCAGTTAAAATCATTCATTCATTGTTTATTTTGATAAAGAAATATTTTTTGAAAAATTGATATTTTTCCTGAAATAAGCTTTTTAAATTTTTCAAAATTCTTACTTTGATATGCCCTAATATACCTATTTATTTCAAGTAAATTAAATATTTTGAAATATGCAATCAAAATTATCAACCAGTAAATAAATAATAATAGAAAATATGAAAAAATCTGACTGAAGAAAAATCAAATTTTCTGATTGAATGTAAATACATTTGAACTGAAAATAAAACAAAAAATAGATTCTTAGATATATTTCATGAGGGGACTTTATTAATTTCCAAATATAAAAAATAAGCTTCATAAAGTAAAAAAAAAAATTAAGAAAAATTGATTTCTTCAAATAAGCATGGATATTTTGAGTAGGATGTAAATACCTTATAACAAACTTGAAAATATCAAGTAGTTCTTTCTACACCTATTTACTAAATTTGTGTCAAGATTTGAATTCTCCAAAAAATTCTACCCTAGAAAGACTTCACAGGGGGTCCAGAGGCCTTAAGCCAGCCCCCAAGGCCTCAATTGAGTTTTACAGGCCTTTGGGGACCCAGAAATCTGTTAAATGACGTGTTCTCCCCCCCAGACACTCATTTAAAGCTTGGAAAGGCTGAACGCCTTCCTGGAGTGGTAAAAAATTGAAATTGGTGTGATTATAGTAAAAAAAGCTATAATCAAGCCAATGATGCCTTTTGGCATCATTTCAGCAGACAAATTTCTAAAATCACACCAATTTTGAAAATAGGCATGATTTATGTAATTCATTTGGCGTGAATCCAGCCTGGGCCTCAATAAAAACAAGATTTAATGGGGGATATAATTTTTTCCACAGATAAAAGCACTTCAAAATTCTGTTTCTCAGAAACAGATCCAAGAACTTCTAATATTCCATTTCCCAGTACTTACAGCCCCTCCTGGAACTATATTTGCTCAATTTTCAATCAAAAGGTTGAATTGGAAAATGATTCTTGGATAAAAATCCCTACTCATTCATTTTCAAGGCTATGAAATGAAATTCATCCACAAAATAAATAAATAAAAAGGGATTTTGAATTTTAAAACAAAAAGGCAAACTCTTTAACAATTTGCCGTAGATTTCCATACTATTTGGAATTAATAAAAGATATTGAGCACATGAACCAGATTTCAATATCTCAGCCAATTCTTTGTGGAAACCTTCAAAACATCATAATAAATTATTTCTAGGAATTTATCAAAAGCCAACAAATCATCAAAGTTCTTTCAAAGAACTTGAGAAAATTCCTTCTTGATTTCCCATTCCAATTTTTTCTTATTTCTGAAATATGATAATCTTTCCCCAAAATAATTGACCACAGCATATTAAAAAAAACTACCATCCCTTGGGGTATAATAAAAAGATTCAACAAAATTGGGAAATACACATGGAAGCTGAGAAATAAATCTACTCCTCTTTGGCCTCATAATGATAGATTAATTTGAAGATGATTGAACCGGGAAAGAAAGATTTGAAGATAATTGAAATTGAATAGAAGAGATTTAAGATGGCTGAATTGGTCAAATGGTTTGATTTAATTAAACCTTCAGGTTATTTTCAGGAGAAAGGGAACTACCAGATTGATCTCTAAAGGCTGGAATTTTCCTTTTTCTCTGATTCAGAATTCATTCTATCATGGGTTTTTGATTGAGATTAATATTCTGTGCTAATGGCTTGGATTTTTTTCCTCCTCAAGTATTTTTTGATTTTTTCCAGATCTTCTCTTTTATTTAAAAGTTTTATTGCCTTCAGATCTTCAGAATTTTTTGAATCCAAATATTTTCTAGCCTTCTTATCCTCAGAATTCCCCCATTAAATTTCTAATCTTCCCTGCTTTTGAGCTTGACTGTGGATGTATTAATGATTAGCTTCATAAGCTTCTAATATTAATTTTTTTTGAGATTCACCCAAATCTGCTTTAATTTTCCCTTTTTTATATTTTTCTATGATCTTCCTGGAAGAATCCCTCCTGATTTATTCCTGTTCTTAATATTTCCCTTAAATCTAAAAATCCTTTTTTCTTCCCTTTTTCTTATCCTAACTCATCATTTACCTCTTCATTTAATCCTTCTGCTTTCTTTGAATCTAAAAATACCTACTTATTGTCTTTTCATATTCCCAACTCATTATTCTTGTCTCCATTTTTTCTTTCCTGATTTTGTATTTGAACCTCTGTTCTGAAATTCAAATAAATGAATGCAACCTTCTTGTGGGATACAAAATTTTGCTTTGAGCTGGGTTGAGGGCCTTTCCCTTATGGATTCCAGAGGCTCAGGAATTATAGAAATTTGTAAATTTTAGCTTCCAGAAATAAAAATCTCAATTTTTTTTGAAAATCTGGACTTTCCTATCTGCTGGAAGATTCCTGACTGTACTCAAAATGAACTTGATATTTTATTTACAATTTTGCGAATAAAAAGGAGGACCTGAATCATAATATTGAGTAGCCAAATGAATTTTCCACTGTGAATGAAGTTTATTGGGCTCAAGTAGCCTACTGGAGTTCCTGATGTCATCTAAAATATGACTGCAAGGCATTCCCATATACTAGAAAAAATTTTTTGTGCATTATTTGGTTCTTTCTTCAGGGATATTTTGATATATTTATTTGAATTTGATCAATATTTAATGAGAAATTTTCCTGTGAAAATTATCAAATAAATCTGGAAAATTAATCAATCTTTTCAAAGATTGGCTTGCTATGGTAGTTTGTATCTATTGCTTTTGATTAACTATTTCCCACGTAATAATTCCATGAAATTCAAAAATTTTCCCTGTGGAATTACCAAAGTAGAATTTTCTGGAAGAATAGTAACCTTCAGTCCATGAAATAGTTGTATTTCCCAGATGAAATTAGTTGGAATAATGAAATTATGGAAAAAAATTCATTGCAAATGATGGTTTATCTGAAAATAAAAGGTAAAAAATAAAAAATTGTCATTATGAATGTTTATGAACAGAATCAGGAAACCCTGTAGGATGAGGAGTTCTTTTATAGTGAGGACACCTGTCATCTATTTACAACAAGCAATCATATAAAATATAGAAAAAAAAAGCACACTATTAACACATGAGGATTAGAGAAGCCTTTATTTCTTCCTTTTTACTTTAAAAGCACTAATTATGAATCTATTCTTTGGAAAAACAAAGGGAATCACCATGTCATGGAAATTTTCAATTCCTTTTATCTTTGTCAACTTTTTCACTGGTTTCCAACTTTGGCGGAGCTTTATTTTCTTGGATTTGTTCCAGTCTTTGGATTTGAAATGGAATTTTTTTGAAGCATTCCTCTATAGTTTTATTTTTGTTTATTCATGCAAAGAATCTATGAAATTTTTTATATCTTTGATATTTTATTCTTCATTATTATTATTTTTGCCAGATTTCTAATTTGTGTTTATGTCCCTGTGAGACTTGTTTTTTATACTTGACAGGAATTGAATCCTCAATAACTACAATGTTATTTATCATAGTGTGGTTATTCTTTTTTCTATCATGGTCTAAAGCTTCTCCTCTTTAATTTTTTAAAGAATTTGGATTGATGTAAACAATATTTGCATAATTATTTCCCTCAACAGGGATTACATACTAAAAAATGGAATTCTACCTGGCTACAAAAGATTTCTCATGATTGATCCAGAGTTTCTTAATGTACTGTGACACCTCAAGGTCCTATTTAATGAGGGAATCGAACCTTGAAAAATTAGATTTGTAGAAAGTCATTTTTATTTACCCAAAAAGTGCTTTACAACAAGAAATAAATTAATCCCAAATTTCCTCAGCTCTCAAAACTTTCTTGCATCTGGCCAGTATGTTTTAGTTGATATGCCAATTGAAAAGGAGGTGAAAAATTTCAGGATGAGGGTTTTAAATTCCATTTTTAAACCTACCAGTAAGAATTGAATCAGATTCAATTTATTCTTGGGAATCTCCACCAAGTTTATGCTAAACTTCATTCATAAGAGAAAAATCTCTTATCAAAAAATGTTTTGGTATATCTTCTTCAGCCCAAATTAATCTGAGCTTTTAAAAATTTCAATTAGAGAATTTTTGGTTTTTTTGGCTCATCAGGGAAAATGAAAATTAAAAATTTTGCCTTTTGAAGCCATTCTAAGAAATTGAAACAAGGGAAATCTATAGAAGTTTGTCTTGAAAGTGCAATATATTATGCAAACCTGGTAGAATTTTCTATCAAAAGATACTTATTAATTTTTAGGGAAGAACAAGGATTTGAAATTTCCATGTGATGTGGTAATCACTGAATGTATCCAGATCTCAGATATTCATCAGATTCAGGAAATATTGAATAGATTATTTAACAGAAATAACTTATTTCTCATTTAATTTTTAATGTTGTGAATACCTTTGCTTCTGGTCACATTTTTCAACTCTTCCTGGTGGATGTAAATATTTTTTTGGAAGAAAAACCTGATGCAAGAATGGCTTGGAATTTTGATTGCATTTAAGGTTGAATTGTGAAAAAGATTTATTGAAAACTTGGATCAAAAAAAGAGCTCAAAGTTTGGTTCTGGATTTATTCGAACCAAATTAAATTGGCAGCTTTATTTGATTGTTTTTGATCCATAAATTGTGAAGGTGAAAGGAAAAATCCTTCAGGTGGTCTGGTGTGATGCAGGAACAGGATTTGATTCATTGATAACTCCAAAGGAGAACTTCAAATAAACACTCTTTTCCCAGTTTAAATTCAGGATTCTAACTGCATAATCATGATTATTTTCTCAATTTTGAGAAAACTGAATGAATTCAGAACAATTTGGAAAAGACATTTCATTAGGGGTTTTCATGTCTGGGTTGGTTAAAAGTTATTAATATTGATTTTTTTGATTATACACAGAAGGAATGTCTCAATCACCAACAACATTTTCACCTTCAGCATCCATATCATCATATTGAGTACACAGAAGGAATTTCTCAATCACCCACAACACTTTCAAATTAAGAATTCATATCATCATACTTAGACACCTTGGGTAGCTCATTAGTCATTTCTGGTTTCTTTTTTTACCTGGAAGAACCAAAGCAAGAAAAAAAAAAAGGTTGGAATATCAAAATTAAAAAAAAATAGCATCAATCAAATAAAAAATTGTATTGCAGGGGATAAAATAAGAGACCATGATTTCTACCTGAAGAAATACAGGAATAATTTGGTAATTTCATTCAGAGGTTTCAAATGTTGGTTGAGGTGGATGATGACCATCCTGATAAATAGTAGAGAGATTTTAGGCTGAAAAAGTGATAAAAATTCAATGAAAAAAGGGATTAATTATAAAAGAGGATTAATCTTAAAAAATATAAATTCTCCTCTATTGAGATGTAGATATTCTTTTCTTTTTTGAATCATAATAAGGGTTGGATTTTTTATTGGTAACTTTTTAATATTTTAATTTTTGAATATTTGGGCGGGAAAAATAGCTTCTGTGAGAGAATTGTGACAAATATATGTATTTTGAGGAAAAAAAGAATAAGTTCAGAGTAAAATGTTAAACTTGTGAAAAGGGAATCCTTGGGAAAGACCTGAAACCTTTTCAAACTCCAGTTAAAACATAAATATTCTTATTAGGATTTAATTTGAACATTTCAAAAAATAGAAACAAATGAATGTTCAAAATTTTAATAATGAAACAGAATAAAGTTTCAATTTCTTCAAATGATTATAAAATATAGATAAATAAAGGGAATTATTTTTTTCATGCCCCCAATACTTAAATTTGCATGGTTGTGATTTCCCTACAAGATCCCCCATCCACATGGTTTTCCTTAAATTTGCATTTTTTTGTGAAGTTTCAAAAATTAACAAAGGAAACCAGTGCATAGGGGGAAATAAAAAACCTCTCTAATAATTTGTTGAGAGTTTTTAGTCCATTGAAAGGCCTCCAAAATTAGATTCAAAAATTTGAAAAATAAAAAAAAAGTTACATCACAAATGTTTTCAATTTTTTTAATAATTTTTTTCTATTTATTTTGAAAAATCTGAAGAGAGAGAAAGTTTCAAAATATATAAGGAAATTGAAATATTATCTTTGAAGACTATTAGTACCTTTCCCCGCCAAAAAGTGGGATTAATGTAAAAAAAAGATGTTATTTTCATTTTTTCCCCATATCTCCTTGAAGCATTCTCCAATTTTTGAGCTTTTAGTGTTATAGTGGGATTTGAAAAGGGAAAAATAAAATTATCCCAGGATTTTATTTAGGTTTTCTTTCCCAAACAAATCATAATTGAAAATACAAAATTGGCATTTTTTTCTCTAAAGTTTTGTGTCAGTAATCAATAGAAAAATAAACTATGAAAAATTCAGGAAAAGAAAAATTAAATAAATATCATTTTTTCATAATTTATTTCTTGGATGTTCAGAATTTTCAGGAGGAAAAAAAATTTGAATCAATTTCTAAGTTTTTATGAATCAAATCCTCCAATTTTTTTGATTCCTTGTTTGCAAAAGGCTTCCAAGGGGGATCTCATTGGGGGGCTTGTCACAGTTCAGAAGTATAGCCAAAATAAACCATGAGGAGGAGGGACCAAATAATTAAAAATATTATTGAATACCAGATTATTCATATAGAAAAGCCCAAAAATGCGGACCTACCCCAAAAAGGGTCTAAACATGGTGATTTGAAGTTAGACATTTGAGGTCTAAAAAAGGTGAAACAAATGCAAAGAAAATATTTTTTTTCCATTTGAAGTTCCCTTCAAAAAGATAAACTCAGATTTTCCATAAAAGAAATCAAAATAGTATCAGAAATGGCTCCAAAGCACACCCCAAAAAAGACATTTTATGTCATTTTTGATGTTGCATCAACTATTTGGAGGTAAATAATTGATCCTAATTATCACCAAATAATTTATTTGGGCCAAATTTAAAATCTCATTATAAGGCTAGAAGCTCCAAAATTAAAAAATGCTTTAGTAATATATGGAAAAAAAATTAGAGAAAAACATCTTTGCTTTTAGGTCAATCCCATTTTTTGGCATTAAAATGAATTATCAAAAATCTGCAAAAATCATATTTTAATTTCCTGTTATGTTTAGACACTATCTATCCTTTAATATTTCCTAAAATAATTAGAAAATAATATTAAAAAAAGTTGAAACATTTGTGATGTAAGATTTTTTCTTTATCTTTCAAATTTTTAGACCTAATTTTGAAGGCCTTCAAACGGAAAAGAAAATATAAAAAAATTATTAGAGAGGTTTTAGATTTCCCCCAATGCTAGTTTTCTTTTCTTTCTTTTTTTCTTTTTTTGAAAACTCACAAAAAGGCACAATTTCAAGGAAGACAGCATGGATGGGGGAAGTTGTGGGGACATGATCAGAACCATGAAAATTTAAGGATTGGGAGTGTGAAAATAATAATGAACTAAAGAAATACAACACTTGAAAATGTCATACTGTATAAAAAACAGAAAGAAAACAAAAGAAAAACTGAAAAAACTCAAAAACAATTCCAAAAAAAAAAATTAAAAAAAAATGAAAAGAAAATATATATATAAATGAGGAAAACAATTGGTTGGAGAAACCACCGCCACCTCAGCCAAGGCTGGTTCAGGTAAAGCCTGCAATTCACCAGCAGTTTTTACCAAACCCAAATGGCAGGTTTCAAACTGGCCATCAAAACTTTGCAGCCCCACAGTACTGACAGCCTGCTCCACCTGGGTGGGCCACTGGAAGGCCTAGACCCCCCTCTTGTTTTTCAAAGGTGTTACCCACCATTTTTCCATGCTAGAGAATGGTGTAAAACCTTAAAAATAAGTTTTAATTCGATGGAATTTTTTTAGTAAATTTTTGTGAGGAAAAGGAATTTATTAAAATGATGCCTTTTTCAAAAAAAGGTGTCAGTTTAGTAATTTATTTGGATTGAATTGAGCCTGGTCCTTTTGATCATATACCAAAAAACTATACAAGGAGTTCTCAAGAAAATGAACTTCATAATTAAAACCCATTTAAATCATGAGTAAGATTTGATTCCATCTTTTTTATAGAATATTTTCACAAAGATTTTTTTGTTAGTTATTTTTTATTCATTGGAATGGATTCCCTGCATTAGGGAAGAGAAAAATGAAGTTTAAACAAGTGTAAATATTTTTACAGGGAGAAACATTGTTGAACCTCAAAATTCTTTTTTTTTTTAAATAATCTTCAATATATTCCCTCTCCTCAATATTTTATAAAACAGTCAAATAGTGTGAAACTAAAAGCATGCCAACCATTAATGAATTCTTCTTAATATTTTTTGCATTAAAAAACAAGGGAAATTCTATCTCCAGCTACCCATCCATCACCCAAAAATGCATTTGCACTTTGCAGTACCATCTAGGAATATTACCAATCAACATTTCTTTTGGGATTGAGCCCTTGAACTTATTTTCATTTTAGCTAAGGAATTTGAATCTAGCCACCATTTAATTTATTTTCTGTTCACTCAAAAAATCAGTTCTTACCTTTTATAGCAAATAATTTTAATTACTTTCATTAATTTAAAAAGTCTCTCATTCCCTGGACACAGTCAGAATTTGAAATTTTCACACACAATACACTAATTACTCTTCTAAATTTCAATTTCATTGCCTTGTTGTCTCCTTGGATTTGAAATTTTTCATTGCTTTATTTTCAGCTTGTAAATCAATGAAATCATATTATTTAGCCTTGAATTTCCATTAGGGCAGTGTTAAATTAACAACCTAACAAAACCTGTTCACAACCAGAAATGGGTTGTGTTGCCTGGTTCACAGCCTATCTGAGCCATGAATGGCCATTTTTAACCTGCAGAGTTTTGAATTTCCAATCATAACTTGACACAGGTTTTGAACAACCATTTTCAACCCATCTGAGTTGTGAACGTCAGCTCACAACTTGTTCACAAATCAAGGGTTGTGAGCGTTGTGAGAAAAAAAAATTAAAAAAAATTAAAATAAATAAAAATAAATGAACCAAAAAAAGTTTCAAAATTTTTTTAAAAAAAAACAAATGAATTGTGAAAATTTCACAACTCCAGGGCCATGAATACACATTGATGGCCCTATGAATAAATAAAAATCAACAATTAGAAATCCTAAAATATCGAAAAATTGTTCCCAAAAAAAATAAAAAATGGAAAAATAAAAATGGGTAAATGAAAATTAAAAGGAAAAATGCACATGAAATACAGCTCTGAATCAATATAATATTTGAAGAAAATACAATAAAGCCACCTCAATGAACTAGCCCTAAATTAAAAATTCCAAAAAAAAAACAAGTTGAACTTGTGTTAATCTGATCCCATCATAAGAAGTAGAAAGCCCTCTTATGATGGGATTGGCCCAACAGAATTTGAAATTATTTCATTTGAATAACACAAAAATCAATCAATCAACCACCTCCCCCCAAAAAAAGGGTTACTCCATTGAGGTGGACTTGTATCAAGTCCACCTGAATGGACTAGCCCTAAATTGAAAACAAAAAAAAAAAGTTCAATTTGTGTTAAGCTGATCCCATCATAAGAAGTAGAAATACTCTTTATGATGGGATTGGCCTAACACAAGTTGAACTAACTTACCAAAAAAATATCATTCAAAACACTCAAAACAATGATTTTAAATCAAGACACTCAAAATAATGATGTTCAAAATGCAATAACCCTTCATATTAAGAGAAGTGCAAGATCAGCATCAGAAGTACATGTTATACCAAAACCAAATGAGGAAATGATATGATATTTATAAGGGAAATGTTGAATTCATGGCTCAATGGGCCATGTAGCACCCTACACGACTCAAATGAGCCGTGTGGCAAGCTACCCAGCTCAAACGGGCCGTGGGGCATGCTACACAAATCAAATGGGCCGTGTGGCATGCTACATTTCCCATTTGAGTTATACAGCACGCTGAACAACTAAAATCAAGTTGTGTATCCTCTGCCAAATAATAAATAATGAATAATAAATGATAAATAATAAATTATAAATTATAAATTATAAATAATAAATAATAAATTATATATAATAAATCATAAATAATAAATAACAAATAATAAATTATAAATTATAAATTATAAATGATATATAATAAATAATAAATAATAAATAATGAATAATAAATAATAAATAATAAATAATAAATAATAAATAATAAATAATAAATAATAAATAATAAATAATAAATAATAAATAATAAATAATAAATAATAAATAATAAATAATAAATAATAAATAATAAATAATAAATAATAAATAATAAATAATAAATAATAAATAATAAATAATAAATAATAAATAATAAATAATAAATAATAAATAATAAATAATAAATAATAAATAATAAATAATAAATAATAAATAATAAATAATAGATAATAAATAATAGATAATAGATAACAAATAATAAATAATAAATAATAAATAATAAATAATAAATAATAAATAATAAATAATAAATAATAAATAATAAATAATAAATAATAAATAATAAATAATAAATAATAAATAATAAATAATAAATAATAAATAATAAATAATAAATAATAAATAATAAATAATAAATAATAAATAATAAATAATAAATAATAAATAATAAATAATAAATAATAAATAATAAATAATAAATAATAAATAATAAATAATAAATAATAAATAATAAATAATAAATAATAAATAATAAATAATAAATAATAAATAATAAATAATAAATAATAAATAATAAATAATAAATAATAAATAATAAATAATAAATAATAAATAATAAATAATAAATAATAAATAATAAATAATAAATAATAAATAATAAATAATAAATAATAAATAATAAATAATAAATAATAAATAATAAATAATAAATAATAAATAATAAATAATAAATAATAAATAATAAATAATAAATAATAAATAATAAATAATAAATAATAAATAATAAATAATAAATAATAAATAATAAATAATAAATAATAAATAATAAATAATAAATAATAAATAATAAATAATAAATAATAAATAATAAATAATAAATAATAAATAATAAATAATAAATAATAAATAATAAATAATAAATAATAAATAATAAATAATAAATAATAAATAATAAATAATAAATAATAAATAATAAATAATAAATAATAAATAATAAATAATAAATAATAAATAAAAAATAAAAAATAATAAATAATAAATAATAAATAATAAATAATAAATAATAAATAATAAATAATAAATAATAAATAATAAATAATAAATAATAAATAATAAATAATAAATAATAAATAATAAATAATAAATAATAAATAATAAATAATAAATAATAAATTATAAATTATAAATTATATGGAGTAGTGTATGGGCCCACACGCGTTGAGGGGCCCTAAAAAACTCCCACACGGCTCCCATGCAACTGGAGCCGTGAATTCAACATCACCCATTTATAAATTACCCATTTGAAATGGATATGATTATATCCTTTCTTTACTACATTTATTCTCAAAGATGGATTTATTTCTTTGAAACAAGATTACTGCATATTTGGAAGAACTGGCCAACATTTTCATAGAAAAGTTCTTCTTCAAGCATTGTATCCCTGATAACAGTTTCAGCAATAATAAAAATATTTTTTAGTGCCTATCTTCTGAAGGTATTTTTGCACAAAGTTTAAAGATCACTTGAAATTCATAAATGGCTTACCATCCTCAACCAAAGGGTAAGCCCAAGAAATTTCATAATATTCCTGAACAGTATCTTTTCATCTCAATCGGCTAACAGCAGGAATATTTGTAAAATTGGCTTCCACCAGCCAAATTTTTATACAAAATCCCCCCTCATTTTTCCAATAAACAGTTTCCTTTCAAAAGTCTTCATGGAAGGAATCCAAATTTTGACTCCACTTAAGTAGCAAATTCTCAAACTGCTACTAATCATGTCATCCCCATTCAATTCCTTCAACAGAAAATTTGAACTAACCTTGAAGCTGAAAATGAGCACTAAAAGCAGCAATCCAACAAGCTTCAACCCTCAGTGCCAGAATTTGCAGAAGAAGAGTCAGTATGGCTCAATTCCTGAAGAATTTGGAAAAAGTTTCCTACTTGAAAAATCTCCCAAAAGAATCTTTGCCCTTTCAAGATTGAATTGGTTATTTCTTCTAATGCTTTTGAATTATCTTCACCTCTAAAATGAAAATCTATCCATCTTGTATTTCATCTATCTATACTAGACCCAGCTTGAGTTTTATACCCAAGTAAGACTCTTCCCAATCCAGAAACAATATAGATATTAAAGATTGTTTAGAGTGGGAACCAAGATTTATCCTTGATTAAATGATCTTAAAATTAAAGGTAAAGTAACTTATAAAATGGACTGGATAACAGTCTGATGAGGATTTTACCTTTTTGGAACCTGATCAAAATATTAAAAATTCTCCTTCATTGGTTCAAGCTTTCCATTTGAACTGTCCTTGTGAAAAATTTTAAAAATAAGTCCAATCTATTCCCATCCAATCCCATTTTCATTTTTATTTCCCGTCTTGATTTTTTTTTCATTATCATCTTTTATTTATTTTTATTTCAAAATCAATTAATAATAATAATAAAAACTTTTGTAAATTAAAATAAAATTAGAAAAGTGTTGTTTCTATTATATTTCCCCTATCATTTCTCAAAGCTTTCCCAAATTTCATTCAATTATTTGATTATTTTTCAAAATTACTCAAAATATCATTCATCATTTAAATTTTAAATTTTTTTAACTAGATTCACTTTTTCCATGAAAACATCTTTGAAGATAGCCTCAAACTTTGCAGTTCTAGATCAATTTGGATCCACCTCCCATTGAGCTCTTCCCTTCTCCACTTCATATAGCTGTTTCTTTTCAATATGTTTCAAAGAAAATTTTCAAAATTCTCTGTCCAATAATCTTGCATTTTTTTTCTCTTGGTGCAAAAAACTTGGCATTTTATTTTCTTCCCTCATCTAGGACTTCAAACCCAGTCCTCTCTAATAGATTTCCTTACATCTCAACCCTTCTCCCATCTTCCTTCCCATTTCTCCAATCTTCATTCCCCTTTTTTACTTCTTCAATTCTCTCTCTCCCATCTTTAGCTTTGGATTCTTGACTTGGTGCCACTCTTTCACTTTCATAAAATCCAATTTGAAAATCCCCATTAATTTTTTTCATGATTGGTTTGATTTTCAGTCCAATTTATGGCAGTGGTGGTGGAGGAGTAGCCATTGAATATATTTAAAATGTTTGCATTAATATAAGACCCTTAAATTTGTTTCATCTCCTTTATTTCACATGTACTTAAATATTAAATTACTAGCTCTAAATTCTTCAATATATTCAATCTTAGTGGGAGGCAGCAGTTTATAATTATGGCAAGGAATGTTGCACAAAAAATTATTTCCACTTTTCAAAGCCACAGAAACTTCAGGCTATCTTCTTACTGGCTTCAATAAAATAAATTGACAAGCCAGTGTGAAAATTAAAAATTCCTTTCCCTTTAATTGGTTTCCATGTGCTGCAGTACTTTGGTCACAAAAATTGCAACTCTTTATATATTTATTGAAACAATGCATCAGAATATAAAAGATGAGTAGGGTAGTAACATGGTTAATTAAAATGGTATCTATAGGTATAAGGTAGTATACTAGTAAAAAATTGATAACTTGAGAAATTAGAAAATCTTACCAGAAGCTTGAAGGAGCTTGAAAAATATATAAATTGGAAATTTTCACACTTTAAAATCAATTTTTATTGTTTGAAATCATCTTTGACATATCCCCTCTCCTCAGTATTGTATACCTCATTCCAATAGCATAAAACCAAAAGCATTCTAACCATAAATGAAGTCTTCTTACTATATTTGGCTTTAAAACACAAGCTAAATTCTATTCCCAGTTACTAATTAATCACTTTCAAATGAAATTTCACTTTTCAGTATTATCTACAACTGGTACAAATCAATTCTGAAATTGGTTTTTCACCCTTGAACTTCTTTTCTGGTCATCTATGGAATTTGAAACTAGCCACCATTCCAATCCATTTCCAGTCACTAAAAAAATCAGTTTGTACATTTTATAGACAATGATCTTAATTAATTTCCCAAATTTCACAAGTCTTATCATGCCTGGGACCCATTCTGCATTTTTAATTTTCAGATAAACTACACATATTACTCTTTTGAACTTGAATTTAATTTCACTATTGTCTCCTTTAATTTTTTTCATTTATTGATTTTATGTTTCAAAATTGATGAAATTCTTTCATTTAGACCCAATATTTTTAAAATAAATTGCAGGATTTCTATGAATAAATAGAGAGGACATCTATCAGGCTTTATCTAGTTACCTGAATCACAATTTAGATTAACTTAAAAGATAAATTCCTTTACCTGCAGCTTGTTTCCTCAGTTATTTCATTCAATATGTTTCCAAAATCATTTCTGAGACTAATTATTTAAATTGAGCTTTGCCTCAGTTTCTTCTTTTCAACATTTCACTTTCACATTGCACCTTGCACTTAAATTTGAAAATCAACTTCAAAATTGCAATGATAGTATTAATAAATTCAAGATTTCTTGTAGCATTGGTCATTCTCATTTGAACCATTGCCATGTAATAATTTCAAACTTCAGTAGGTGGGTTTGGAATGTGACACAGATTCTAGAAATTTCACCCATTTTACCCCCGTTTAATGAGAATATCAATCAAATTGATTTTCTGGATTTTTACTCTTCATGATTTATTGGACAATATGAAAGATGAGTGAGATGAGTTATTTCAAGATTATATTTCAGATACACCTTCAGCCATTCTGGTCTCATAATACAACTTATCTTTTTATATGCCAGAGATAATCCTACCTATCACTCCAGCTCAATTTGACTCATAATTTCTGTTGAGAATTTTTTCAAAGGGGGGGGGTTAACTTCCACCTCATCAATTTCTGCTCCAGTTCACAGGTCAAAAATCCACAATTCATTTTTTACACATCCACCAAAAATAAAAAAGAACCAGAAACTCAAACAAAACACCTCCTCTTCATCACCCATCAAACTCAACTGCACTTAAACCACCTCAATCCGACCAAATCCTTCCCATAAACCTCCAACTTTCTCCAATGCCCCATTCAACCCAAACTATCCAGAAAATAAACCAGGTTTTCCCCTCCCTTCAAATAAAATACATCCATTCCATCACTTATTCCTACCCTTTAATCTCCACTACCAGAAATTAATCTTCAAAACACATCTCCTTTTTTACTAGTTTCCCTCCCAAAGTCAGCCCCCTTCTTCAATTTTATCCATATATCCTGATTTTAATGCTCAAAAAAAATAATCTACATCCTCACCCTCACCATACCTATCCTCCTCTCTTCCTGGAATATTTAATTATGAATTTATTTATGAATTGAATCTAAAATTGATTCAAAATTACCTGTCACCTGCCACCATCCTCAACCCTTCTTCCACCCCCTTCCTCCTCATAATCACCGCCTTTTAGATTAAATCACAAAATAAATTGAAAATTGAATTCCAAATTTTTTGAAACTAAACCACCACCACCACCACCCCCTTCCTGATCAAACCTTCCAACTTTTAAATAAGATTTAAAAAAAAATCAAAAAATAAAATCAAAAAATAAATCAAAAAATAAATCAAAAAATAAATTATTAAATAAATTAAATTTAAAAATAAAAATCATAAACCACAATCCCACCGCCCTAATCCTTCTCACAAACTTTCAAATTTTTTTTAAAAAAAACAAATCTTTTTGGAACTTTCCCCTGCCTCTGTGAAATAAAAATCAACAACCACTATAACCATTCTTCTCACCACCAAAAGAATCACCATGATCATCTCCACCTCCTGCAGCACCATCATCACCTACAACCTCCATCATCTTGCTCATTTTCTCCACAACCTCTGATAAATTTGTTTCCAAATATAAGTATTCTGTCAACCTTTTTCATCATAAATCAATTTGAACTTTTTAAATGTTCATTATTTCCTGAAATTTTTAAGGCTGACTTATTTTAGTTCTTTATTTTGGAATTTTTTTTGGTTGAAAGTTTTCTCATCCATTATGTTGAAATTATTATATGATTTAATCTCTTGAAAATATGAAATGAACCCAATTGTAACATTTAAGTTTGAAATAAAATGATTATTACTGGATCAAATAATCAGAAAAAATGAAAGAATACAGAGGGGAAGAGGCATAAAAATAGGCCCTCAAAGGTCTCCCTGAAATAGTATGAACAAGGTTTTGAGTAAAGAAAGAAATGAATTTGGTCCAATCAGAGTTTTTCTCAATTGGGAATTTAGTAATGAAAACAAGAAATTTTCCCATGAGAAAACTGAAGGAGATCTCAAGGGAGCTGTTTATATGGTTGAAACATTTCACCACTTCAGCCATGGAAAAACTGTTAATGTGAATAATTCTGATGAAGGATAAATAATTTTTATAACCAGGTTTATATCTTTGGGAAAACTATATTCTTCAGAGAACAAGGAAATTAATTTTTTAAAATATTGAATAAAAATTTAAATTATTTTTTTAAACCTGTTAGAACTTTCAGAAAATTGGGTGCAAAAATTCAGGAAAACTGATGGATTCAATGGGTAAAATCAGAGTTAAGCAAAAACGCCATCCAAAATCAAAAAAAAAATGTTTCAGATCAGAAGTGTCAAATTTAACATGAAATAAGGGGTTTTTTTCAAGTAAAGTATATAAAGGCCTTCACCAGCTCAACCACACATCATTCCACATAATCACCCCTGGTTTCATCCTCCAAACTCATTGGAAAAAGTTCTACCTCCATCCTCATCCAGAAATTTGATTCATCACTCTCATCACTTCATCAATCTCATCTCTTCTGCTTCATCACTCTCATCCCTGCATCACTTCATCACTCTCACCTTGCTTCATCAATATCATCACTTTATCCCTTTCATCACATCCATCCTCTCATTTCTTCATTTCTTCATCCTTTCATCACTTCATCCCCCCTTCCATCACATCCCAACTCTTATTGCTTCATCACTTCATTTCTTCATTGCTTCATTCCTCCTTTCAACACATTGCTTCATCACTTTATTGCTTCATCCCTTCATCCCTCTTACTCTTTTTGAATGGCTCCTCAGAAAACCTCCCCCTGCAAGTCCAATTAACCAAAGAAAACATCCACCAGGAACTCAACATCAAACAATCCCCCCTCATCAGCTTCCAAAGGCTCAAGTCATCTCAAGAGAGCTGATCACATAATCCTTGTAAACTGGCTCAAAATTCCCTCCAACTATGACACTTTCTTTGGATTGGAAAATGAAACACAAGTTTTACAAACTCCATCCTCTAATTTAAATGGTTATCTCCTGATGGCCAATAAACTAATGAATAAAACCAAGGTGGAATGGCTCTTTCATCCAAAAAGATGAGGAAGAAATTCAAAAACTATCAATCCAAACATTGCTTCTTTAACCAATTCTGACAAGCCCCATTCTTTCCATTTCACTGTATGATTCCAAATTCATCTCCTCCCATCCAAAAACTACATTTTTGCTGAGGATCAAGAAGGGATTCAATTCATCATATAAAATTTTGAGGGTTGCAAGCCCTATTCTTTCCACATCTCTGTATGTTTTTCAAATCATCTCCTCCCATCTTTTTGCCTCCCAGGCAAATTCTCTGCTTGGGGTTAGGATCAAGAAGGGATTCAATTTTCTGTATAACATTTTGAGGGATGCAAGCCCTATTCTTTCCACGTCTCTGTATTTTTTTCAAATCATCTCCTCCCATCTTTTTCCCTCACAGGCAAATTCTCCGCTTGGAGTGAGGATCAAGAAGGGATTTTTGTTTGCACAACATTGTGAGGGCTGCCGCAGCTTGAAAAGCCAAAACTAGGCAAGGTACCAGAATTTGGGCCGTCAGAACCCAAGTTTGGTCCACCCATATAGTAGGGCAGGGGCAGGAATTTGGACTGGGTGAAGTCAACAGTGGTCCAGGTGCACTAATTAAATAAGCAATTCCCCCCCAAACCACACTTGACTTCCTCCCATCACTCCCCACCACTTTTCAACACACCTCACCCTATTTTGAACACACCTCACCAGATTTGAACATTCACTTCACCCAATTTTGAACAAACCTCACCCAATTTTGAACACACCTTGCCCAATTTTGAACACTCCTCACCCAGTTTTGAACACACCTCACCTAGCTACATGCAATCAATCCATGGATTTTGGGTGGGGTAAGAGGGGGAGAAGGTGGTGGAGGCTGTCACCCAAGATTGACTGCCGGCAGCAGCAGAGGAGGAGGAGGAGGGGGATGTCTGCAAACAATCATGGGCGGTGGCAGAGGAAAAACTGGAGGAGGCTGACAGCAATCAATCATTTGATTGCTGGCGGCGGAAGAGGACAAGAAGGCCGCAATCAATTGATTGCTCAATCAATTGCGGGAAGCAGGAGAGGAGCAGGAGGAGAAGGCCAAAATTGAAATCAATCAGTTTCTGGCGGCGGCATCCTCCTCCTCCTCCTCTGCTGTCACCCATGATTGATTGATCAATCACCGGCGGAGGAGGAGCTGGAGGAGGCCGCCAGCAATCAATCAATTGATTGCGGGCAGCAGCAGAGGACAAGCAGGCTGCAATCAATTTATTTCTTGATCAATTGCGGGAGGCGTGAGAGGAGCAGGAGGAGGAGGCCACAATCTCAATCAATCAATTGCTGGCGGCAGCGGACTCCTCCTCCTCCTCCTCTGCTGCCGCCCGCAATCAATCAATTGGCAGCAGAAGAGGAGGAGGAAAAAAAGGCCGCTGTCTGTGATCAATTGGTTTATCACCAACAGAGGAGGAGCAGTAGGAGGCGCCTGGTGATCAATCAATCAATTTCTGGCGGCGGCAGAGGACAAGGAGGCCGCAATCAATTGATGGCTCAATTGATTGCAGGCGGCGGGAGAGGAGCAGAAGGAGGAGGCTGAAATCGCTGGCGGCGGCCTCCTACTCCACCTCCTCTGCCACAGCCCATGATTGATTGATTTCTCAATTGATTGCTGGCGGCCGTGTTAGAACAATCTCCTTCATCTATTTATTTTTTTCCTTCTTCTATTTATTTGATCTAACTTTACTTTTATTTTATATCTTTATCATTACTTTCTTTATTCTCTTGCTTTACTCATCTCTTTATTCTCATCCGGGGGGCGCAACCGGGGGGGTAATTTTTTGATTGATCCTTCTGTCAAGAGAATTTCTTCTTGATCCATCAGGCTCTCAATCTTGGTTTCATCATCATTCCGTCAATATTTCTTCTTGATCCATCAGGCTCTTGATCTTGGCGTAAGGATTTTGGCTCGACACCTCAGGCTCTCCATCATCAAGATTTAATTCTCAAGGGACCTTCAAGGAAATCGTACTCTGGTAATTCTAATTCGGTACAACACAACCCAGGTCAAGAGTAATTATGATCTAAATCCTTTTCCATTCCTTTCTATCACATAGCGTCACACAACTCTGGAGGAAATAGCTTTTCAAAGTCGTCATCTACTCTGTCTCATTGTCTCGGTCATTTTGATGCCAAAGCCTGGGTAGGCTATAAGTTTTACGCTGTTCCTACAATGCGTTCATTAGTCAATTCTAATCTGTTTTCTTCCTCAGAACTGGTTTTAGTTTGTTACTTCTGAAATAAAAAATCAAAAGGAATTCATCCGCCCGCAGAGGAGGAGGAAAAGGAGGCTGCCGCCCGTGATCAATTGATTCATTTCTGGCAGAGGAGGAGCTGGAGGAGGCCATTGGCGGCAGCAGAGGAAAAGGAGGAGGAGGAAGCCACCAAAATTTTTTTGGAACATGATTTGGATGTATTTCTTGATTGAATGGGGATTGAAATGCAAGAATTCAGGATTGAGGCTTCTCTGTAAGGCAATTTGAGATGCTTGAGAACAAAGGGATTGTATAGCCACCAACGGTGGTTTGCCTTGAAGGTGGGAGGATGATGAGAGGGAAACTCAAGCTCAGTGACTGGTTTCCTGTTAACATCTGGGAAAAGTTACTTGCTTTGCAGATTCTGGGAGCTTACCTGAAGGATTGAGCAAGGAGGTGTGGGGGGAACTTGAAATAATTGAGATGGCTAAACACCAGAACCACTTATATTTCAAATAAGAAAAGATAAGAAATTTTTAGCTCAAAGAACAATGATTTTAAAAGTATGAGAATCTTAACCAACAGGAATGAGAATTGATATCAATGAAATCTCAGCACGACATTGGATCCAGCATCTTAAAGTAGACACGCCTGGAAGGAGTAATAGGTAAATAGTAAGCTTAGTTTAAGTTTCTTCTGATGCAGCAATATGGACTTGATTGTACTTGATTGCGTTGATCTTACAGACTGCAGCAAAGTGACCTTGACACTGTTGGTTGTCCTGAATGACATTATCTGTTGATTCTGAGTGTCAGCTACGGTCTTGGCCATGAAGCGCCTTGAATCACAATTACCAGATAGTAGTCCTTTGTGGTTGGCGTCGATGAGTTGTTGTTGGAGATTGAGATTGAAGTTGGTGACGGATAGAGTAAGTGATCAGAAACTGGTGAGAGAAGAGTGATACAAGAATTAACTGATGAGTCGACTATGGAGTTGTCAACTTGAGAGTTGTTGACTTGCCTACTATCACCAGCAAGAGTGTTGGAGAGCACGCGCTCAGATTCTGTCTCATGCAGCGTTGGAGTGTCTCCACCGCTGTCAGAATGTTGCGGACTTCAATCTGGTGCAACACAATATTATCAATACCCCTCCTTGATTCAATGCGCAGTGAATTCAGGTACTAACATGGTGAACCAGTCTGAGTAATGAAGAATTGTTGGCGGCTTTGGTAAGACTATCTGCAACCATTTGATCGGATCTAATTAGTTGGATTCTGATTGAGTCATTTGAAACATCTTCCCTGAGTCCCTTTGTCTTCAGATCTATGAATTTGGTTTTCGAGTTGCTTCCAAAATTTTTTATTTTGTCATCTAGGCCTTTATTGTTGATTAAGTGGAGACTGGGTAAGATTGGTGTTCTCCACAGCTCATGAATGAGATGATTTATCCATCTGCATTCCAGTTGACCGTTGCTGAGTGCATTGCATTCTGCTTCTGTAGAGGAGTATGTAATGTTTCTTTGCTTTTGACTGGTCCAAAACAGTGGAGAGCCTCAAAAGAAGCAAATGAACCCAGTTTGAGAGGTTTGAGTGATGGGGTTGTCAGCCCATGTTGAGTCGCTGTAACACACTAAATTTTTGGAGTTGTTTCTTTGTGAGATTAGCAAACATTGATCTTTGGTGTTGGCTAGGTACTTCCAGACTTTGAGGAGTTCTTTCCAGTGGGAGATACCGGGGTTTTCAGAGAATCTGGACAGAGAGGATACTGCAAAACTTATATCTGGTTGGGCAAGCCCGGAGATGAAGTTGAGTCTGCCTATTGGTGACCAATATCTGACTCCTAGTTGATTAAATTCTTCAAGTTCTTCATTGGTTGCAGGGATGAGGTGAATTCCAGGCGTGCAGGGAGTGTTTGTCGTTTTGCAGTCCATCATGTTAAACTCGGCAAGTCCTTTGTCTATATGAAGAGGCAGAGAAAGTTTAATACCTCCCTCGGACCTTTCCACCTTCATCCCCAATAGAGTGTTTGGTGGGTGTGCAGAGGAATTTTTGAATTTACCCAGAAAGGCGTCCTTGAACTTCTTTACATTCCCCACAACCAGTAGGTCGTTGACATGGATGAAAACAGCTGAGATTCAATCTGCTCCTATGTAAAGGCAGGGATTGGCTTTGGATGGATTTAATCCTTGTTCCTGAATCCATTTGCTGAGCATCCTGTACCAGTTTTTTGGGGCTTGCTTGAGTCCATACAAGGATTTTCAAAGTTTGAGAATCGGAGATCTTCTGGAGGAGCAAGTTGGGCAATGGATAAAGACTTCTTCATCAAGAGGAGCGTGCAGGAACGCCCCCTTGACGTCGAACTGGAGCATGTCGAGATTGCAATCCACCGCAAGTAGCAGAACTGCCCTGAGGGTTGCAACTTTGCCGGTTGGAGCGGAAGTTTTGAGATAGCCATACCTTTGGTTGAATCCTTGTACACAAACCCTAGATTTATAGATTGGAGCTTCACCATGCGTGTTTTCTTCCACTCTGAAGGCATAGGTTACGTTGAGAAGGTTTTTAGGCTCCGGACCATCATAATCTTCCCATACCTTGAAATCTTCACATGTGTCAAGCTCTTTGTGTAGTGATTTAGACCATACAGGAGATTTCAGCGCCTCTTCAGCTGTTTTAGGAGTCTCAACCGTGTAGTAGCCGTAGCAATTGGGAGGCTTCAGTTCCGGTTGATTCCTGAGTTTTCGAGCCTTGGGAATCAGATCTTCAGCTATGACACTTTCCTCTTCCTCATTGTCTTCTTTGGATTCAGACAAGTCGTCAGACTCTGATTTGATAAAGGGTTCAATTGCCTTACCAAGATCCGCTGGTGTTGTTTCACCCGCTGGTTGGGTGATGACGTTGGGAGTTGACTTTTCTTGGACATCTTCTTGGTTTGGAGGAAGATCTTCAGAGGCCTGAAGTTGAGACTTGCTGAATCTGACGTTCTTGGTTTTGATGATGCTCCCAGAGGTTGTGAGGATACGGTAGGACAGCAGTTTAGGCAAATAGCCTATCAGTCGTCCTGGTAGTCCTTTTTCATCGAATTTCTTGAGGTGATGTTCTGAAAGGTTGAGAAAATTCACCTTGCTCCCTATGGGTTTCAGATAGTCTGCTGGCAGCTGGGTTCAGTGCATGAGCTCCCATGGAGTTATCCCGTCAGAGTTGGGAATTTGATTTAAGGCCAAGGAACAGCTTCTGATGACCTTGTGCCAGTAGTGCTTTGGTAGTTTGGAGGAAGAGAATGTTGCCCGTACTGATTTGGCAACTGTTCTGTTTGCTCTTTCAGCTCGGCCGTTGTGCTGGGGATGGTAAGGTTTGGACACTATCCGTTGTATTCCTTTGTCTTTGAAAAAGCTGGTTAAGTTGGTATTAATGAATTCGCCGCCTCCATTGCAGCAGAATTCCGAAGGATAATGCCCACGCTTGTTGTACTTGTTTAGGATAACAAACTTGATTGCGTCTCCGGCATCACTCTTCTGCTTTAGTGGGAAGGAGCTGATGTACCCTCTGAAGTTGTCAACTAAGGTAAGGGAGTAGCAATAGCCACCTTTGGATGATGGGTTGATTGGACCAATCAGGTTGGCATGGACTCTTTCAAACACTTTTTCAGCCCTGTTTGACATGTCCTTGAAGCTGGCGCGGGTGATTTTGCTTTTTTTGCAGCTGTTGCACGAGAATGAGGCTTTGATGTTCTGGGGAATTGTGGATTTAAGGTACTTCTCCATTCTTGCAATTCCAGCATGGCCAAGTTTGAGGTGCAGCTTGTTGATTTCTTCAAGGTGAGGATCTTTTGAGGTAAAATAACTTTGCTTACACTCCGTGTCAAGATACAGCAGATTGTTGATGATTCTTCCTTGGAGCACTGTGGTTTGGTTTGCGGTGAGGTTGAAGGTTGGTGGACTTACTCAATCATTGACTATTAGATTTGTGCCCTTGGCTAGAAATACTCCCATGGAGAGTAGGTTTACAGCAGCTTCAGGCGTCCATGCAGCATCTTTAAGCTTGAGAGTGCCTGACGTAGACTTGAGTATTGCCGTCCCTCTGCCCATGATTGCCAACAAAGCTCCTGGTTTGCCTGTTTTGATGACGTTTGATCCATCTTCTGATGTCAGTGTCTTGAACCAGCTCTTGTTGGTTAGCATGTGAATGGAGCACCCAGAATCCAGAATGAAAACGGCTTGATTCAAAGGGAAAGTATGTGCGAAGCAGTGATAGAAGGAAAAGAAATTGGATACCTCCTCCTTTTTCTTCTTTTTGGGTTTTCGGGATTTAAATCCCTTAGGCTTGAGCTCGGGATTTTTGATCCAACACTTTTCTCGCGGATGGTTCTGTACTTCAGGATTGTGGATTCCGTTTTTGCACCTGGGGTAGTTAGAGTAGAGGCTGAGGTCTACCTTTGATGATGTTGCTCCTTCCTTGACTTTGGCATCGATTTCATTTTTGTGTTGAACCAAGTGGTCAAGTACTCATTCAACGGTGATTTCTTTGTTTCCGTGCATGATTTGAGAGGCCATGTTCTTCAGATTTGAAGGAAACTTGAATAAGATTAGATAGGCGAGGATGTCAGATGGTAATTCAATTCCAACCTCAGAGAGTTTTTTGAGGTGCAATCGTACGTTGGTTACAAACCTATCAATGTTGTCTTTGCTGAAGGGAAGATATAGGAATGAATTGAAGACCCTCGCTTGATTTGCTAATTGGGAGGAGGCGAAGTAATTTTTTGTTGCCATCCAAATCTCCTTGGCATTTCTGACGTTGCCAGGCTTGATGATGTGTGTATGCGTCGCTGGTTCTAGCTTTGCGAGCAGAAAAGGAGCCATGTCTTTGTTGATTTCGGGATCCAACTGTATGCCATTGCTTTTGTTCTCCATGATGTGGAGAATCCCTTGTAGGTCAAATAAGCTTTCCATCTTGACTTTCCAGATGGAGTAGTTGTCTTTGTTCAAAAGTGTAGTTGACTCTACGAGGGTTTTGAGCATTATCGTCCTCATTGTGCGGTCCCCCCTGGTCCTGGTGTTGATTGATATTTGGTCATCTTGAGAGAGTTGTTTTGGCTTTTAACCGTGAAAGAATTGAGATGGCTAAACACCAGAACCACTTATATTTCAAATAAGAAAAGATTAGAAATGTTTAGCTCGAAGAACAATGATTTTACAAGTATGAGAATCTTAACCAACAGGAATGAGAATTGATATCAATGAAATCTCAGCACAACATTGGATCCAGCATCTTAAAGTAGACACGCCTGGAAGGAGTAATAGGTAAAGAGTAAGCTTAGTTTAAGTTTCTTCTGATGCAGCAATATGGACTTGATTGTACTTGATTGCGTTGATCTTACAGACTGCAGCAAAATGACCTTGACACCATTGGTTGTCCTGAATGACATTATCTGTTGATTCTGAGTGTCAGCTACTGTCTTGACCATGAAGCGCCTTGAATCACAATTACCAGATAGTAGTCCTTTGCGGTTGGTGTCAATGAGTTGTTGGTGGAGATTGAGATTGAAGTTGGTGACGGATAGAGTGAGTAAGTGATCAGAAACTGGTGAGAGAAGAGTGATACAAGAATTAACTGATGATTCAACTATGGATTTGTCAACTTGAGAGTTGTTGACTTGCCTACTATCACCAGCAAGAGTTTTGGAGAGCACGCGCTCAGATTCTGTCTCATGCAGCTTTGGAGTGTCTCCACCGCTGTCAGAATGTTGCAGACTCCAATCTGGTGCAACACAATATTCTCAATAGACCTAAAATTTGAATGATCAAAGGATCAGCAAAAAATGAGGGGCAGGAAGAGGAGGAGGGGGGGGCTTACCAGGGGTGCCAACCAAAGGAGGAGGGGAGGTGGTGGGTGAGATGGAGGTGATGGGTGAGGTGGAGGTGATGGGTTTTTGGTGAGGAGGAGGAAGGAGTGGACCAGTTGTCAAGAGTTCAATCAGCTTTTTTTGTGTTTTCAACTTGCTGCTTGGTAGTTTGATTGGGCATATTAGAAAAGATGGTAATTTGATGTGGATTGATGAGATGATGATGGGATTTGTGTAAAGATGGAGATGTGAAGCAATAGAGATGTGAAGAAATGGAGATGAGATGTGTGTGATGTGATGGAGATGGGATTGGTATGGATTTCCTGAAGTGGATGGGGGTTTTGGATTTGATGAATGGTGGATGGATGATGATGCATAAATGGAAGTTTTAATGGCGGGTTTGATGTTTGAAATCCGCCATTTTCATGAAACCCGCCATTTTGAAATACATCAGTTAGGGGGTATGTGTACTTCAGAAACCCACCATTAAAAATGGTGGGTTTGGTCAAAAAAAATGGTGGGTTTGTAATGGCGGGTTTGCTAACTCTGATATGCCCTAATTAGTGGCTTCTTTGTCATTAATTGGAAAATGAATCAAAAAAAAAAAATTGCTCTTTGCTCCTCTTCCAAGGAATACAGATGGCTGAATGTAAAATACAGCAAATTTCCAAGAATCTTGGGCAAAATATTTTGAGGAATATCATGGATAATTTTTGAATCCAACCAGTAAATCATGAAATAGAATTGTATACCATATTTTCATTCCTTTGAATTTGAAGATAAGCCAACTAACTTTGATTTTTCACCCAATATCACTTTAAAAAATCTTGCATTTTAAAATTAACCTCAAATTGATTGTGTTGACATCCCCTCCATTTTAATTTCCTCTAGTGTTTCAAAAAAAAAAGGATGATGGAAAAAATTGATTGAAAAATAAAATAAATCTGACCTTAAAGGTGGTCATTTTATGTTCAAAGAATTTGGATTGAGGATTTATTTGACAAAAAGAGGAATTTTAAAAATCATTTGGCTTGTGAAAAATTACAAGAATTTCAATTCACTTACCCTTTAATCATAGAGCCACACTTGTTTGGAGATTTAGATTTGGAGAAGTCAAAGAACCAGAAATAACAACTTAAGTTTTTAAAATTTTGACCCATTGGTCAAGAGCATGGGGGTATGTTGGAATAAAAATGAAAAGAGGTAAAAGACTGTCTCAGGAAAATCATTTGGAGCCTATGATTAACCAGGTGATAAAATCACTAGCCAATAAATTGGATTCCCAGGTGCAAAAGAATTTACATTTCCCAATCACTACCCTAGAACAACCAAGTGCAGTAAAAGACCAGAAGAAGAAGGACAGCAGAAAACAGATCCCAGTTCAGGGCAGAAGCAAAGGTGAGAAATAATTTCCAGAAAAATAAATAGAAAAACAAAAAAAGAACCGATGCACACTGCAACCATCATCCAGGCAGGAGATCTTGATCCAGGGCAGGATCAAAAGAATGGTTGAAAAACCTAGATAGAAAATATTGGATATCTTATACTTGGAAGTTCTTCACACCATGTTGTTTTTATAACCACCTTTCAATTTTATCATCCTTCTGAACCTTTCATCAATCATTCCTTTTTAAATTTTTCACCACCATTAATCATTTTCATAAGATCCATTGAAGAATTTTTCATCATTCTACAGCTTCCTTTTTGCAATAGATACACTGTTGAGTCATCTGAGCTCAAAGAATAAATCCATTGCTTGATCCCTGCCTCAAACAGAAGCCTTCAATGCCTTTTTGAAACAATTTTCATTCTAATTCCTTCAGGATCCAGTTGACCACTTGTTGATGAGATGGATATCAGATGGTTCATTTCAAATAGACAAGCTGAGTGGTGGTTGACAACATCAAGCATAGTGAATGAATGGACAAGTAAATTCAATGGAAAACATAGAGATTATGTACTGGATAAAGAATAGATTTGGACAGTGATAGATTTGTGACTAAAATAAATGGCTACAAGAACATAGAATAGGGTTAGGAGCCAGTGAAAAACACAACAATAATAGAATTATAGTAAGTTTTTGTTGGAAAGTGAATCTATTGATTATTTTTGGAAGCTTAAGAAAGAACTGCCAAGTTCTCTCTGATTGCAAGTAGTTTACTAAGAGTATGAAACTAGTGTGAGTCAAGATAGGACTTGATCAAACCAGGCGAAAATCATCAGGGGCTTCAAACCTCAAAATAATGTTTAAAATTCAAAGGAGTGAAAAAGAAGCTTAAAAATAATAGAATCCATTCCTTTTCTGGTACATGAATCTTTCATCTAAGGAATTAATTGAATAAATTCATATGAAAGGCACTTCAGATGTTTTTTCAAGGAACAGATTCACCTGATATCAAGGAAGTGACAAGAGTAATTGGACTGGGGGGCTGTAAGGCTGTGGAAGGCTGTTCCTATTATTAGAAAATAAGCACAAATGATGATTGTTTGCTTAGAATGAAGGTCTATTTGCCAGAAAAGAAGTATCTTTAAAGATTTTGATTGAGGTAACAACAATGACTTTTTCTAATGTAGCAAGGAATATTCAAGAAAATGAGTATGACGGTATTTCAAAAATTAAGTTGCTTATGAGACCAAGTAACTCATTGAAAAGAAACAGCCACTGGTTTTTAAGTTCCAAATTCTGAACAATAAGAGCTCCTGGAATCTCGAAAAAATGAACAGAAAAAAATCGGCCTTCATGAAATCAAGCTTCTACTCTTGGAAATTCAACGCCCATTTTAAAGTTTACTTTTCTTATTTTTACTTGGAATGAGTCCTTTTGCAGTGGCATTAGATTGCTTCTTTTTCATTGCATCCATAAAATATTCTCACACTTATTAGTTTTAATAAATCTTATGGGCACATCGGACGATTGACCCATGGCAGTTCGCAGAGATATAGGTTTTATTTTTAGCTTTGACAGGCGAGGGAAATAATATCAGCCATCATGCGCAAGATAATTTAAACAACCAAGATCCCAACTTGTCTTTGACTTCGACCTCAAGCTACAAGAAAATTCAAGCTGTGGAAAGTTTAAAAATTTACGTTCGTGCAGGCTTGTGAAACATTACTAATTGGTACTCTATTTGTTTGAATTTTGATGGCTGATTTCCTTAACATAGGATTATCCTTATTATATCTAATGAACTCAAATTAAAAGAGGTTCGAATCCAGAGAAGAAAAGAACTTTTGGACGACGAGTACCTTCTTTCGGCTTAGTAATCGCTGCCATAGTCGTTTCCACCTGATGGCTCTTGATTCTTGTTATAGTCACCACCCTTAGGCGGGTCCTCCTTGCCATATTCGCCACCCTTAGGCGGGTCCTCCTTGCCATATTTACTACCCGTAGGCGGGTCCTCCTTGTCATATTTACCACCTTTAGGCGGGTCCTCCTTGCCATATTTACCACCTTTAGGCGGGTCCTCCTTGCCATATTTACCACCCTTAGGCGGGTCCACCTTGCCATATTTACTACCCGTAGGCGGGTCCTCCTTGTCATATTTACCACCTTTAGGCGGGTCCTCCTTGCCATATTTACCACCTTTAGGCGGGTCCTCCTTGCCATATTTACCACCCTTAGGCGGGTCCACCTTGTAAAAGTCACCACCTTTAGGCGGGTCCGCCTTGCCATAGTCGCCACCCTTGGGAGGGTCCTCGTTGCCGTAGTCACCACCCTTGGAAGGGTCCTTCTTGCCGTAGTCGCCGCCCTTAGGAGGGTCCTCCTTGCCGTAGTCACCACCCTTGGGTGGATCCTGCTTGCCGTAATCTCCACCCTTCGAAGGGTCTTCCTTCTTATGGTATCCGCCGTCTTTGTGGCCTTTAAGTTTGTGATGCATTTTACCCGTATCCCATTCGAAAAAGCTTCGACGAACTTGAGCGTTTGGCCTGATAATGAATAAGAGAAATGAGCATTGCTACCCTAATGATATTTTGATGACTTGTTGGTACAGGATATAAAATATCACATAACGATGCTTACGCTTCCGCTTTGCCGGCGAGCAAATCACGAGCTTCAGAGCGAGCACCCGAAGCAAAGGTAGGGCCTTCGGCGAGTGCTAGAATCGAATGGATATTGTGTATTTAAATTTTCGATAAGAGTTTAGTAAAAGAATCAAATCAATCGGTTTATCTGTTGTCGAATCATTCACCACCACAAAGAGTATTGAGGAAAAGATGATCAAAGAAGACGTTCACGAACCAACAAGCAGAGTGATTGTCAAAACAATCTTGGGATTTAAGAAGTACATTCTACCTGTATTTTTTTCCGAAATAAATAAATAACTTTAGGGCCGATCTGTCATCCCCAAAAGCCCGATTTTTCGCGAGAATCAATGAGGCATGGACAAAAGAACGAGTCCAGAGCCAAAAGAGATTGTTTATCAATTCATCATCAGTCACCATTCGTCACTGATCATTATCGGTTTCTCATGATCAATAGGCTTGAAAGACTTTCGTCGTGCTGCAAAGCTTCGACCAACAGAACAAAAGGGACGCACATATGTGAGAGTACGAAGCTATATGACGTTCGATTGTCAGTAGATCAGAGACCGGTACTCGAGATTTTCATGGGTTGATGGTTGATTCGTGTGATGGGAGAGTAGATGATGGATAGAATGCAAACCGTCTAGACCAGCGGGTTTATATCTGAAAGATTACCTCCTGAGTGAAAGTGAAATGATGACTCTCTCCCTGGTCTTACTCGATGAGCCCAAGCGGTAATTCAAGCTGAGTTCACTTGTCATCGTCCTCATTATCATCAGTATCATCATCACGATCTTGAGGAACTGACAGGGAAAACCCACACTCACGCCAGCCATATGAATCGAGTTATTCATCCTGTGGACTTGAGGAAAAGCCTGAAAATTGGTGATCGATCAGTTACACTTTGTTTTATCATATTTTAATTTAGCGATTCTCCAAACTTGGTGTTCGAGAAAATCCATCGGAGTCTCATCCCATCTATGATTGCATAGTGTCAAATCCTTCCTCAACCCAGTATGTACTAAATCCGGTCTACCTGTGGACCATATCCTCGCATTCCGACAGGTTCACTTTTGACATGTAATATGTATACACAAAACCCACAGCATTGGTTTTGACCGATTGGAACAGGCGGATCGCTAGTAAGTCTCAGGACGCTTGGAAATCGCCAGTTCCTATTTTTTTCACTTGCTGAGGTTGTTAAACGATGCGCCGACCAATCAGTTGACTGTCAGTTGTTAGTAAGCGAGAATTCTGCTTAGCGCGAGTCCCAACCATTGATTTACGAGATTTGATTCACCATTCAACGTCAGAAGGATGCTGCCCTCTCACTGTGATGATTTAAAGTATGATATTCCTTTTTTTTTCCTGCTCAAACACTGACTTAAGCACCAGCATGGTATGAAGAATGAGAATACTTGGCGATTTCGGCTTTCTCCTGGCAGCACAGCCTCCTTGATGAAGACAATGATCTGATGACATGTTGCAGAGATTCGGAAGTCACTACGCTGCAAATCCTCGTCCGCGGACGGCTTAGTGCTGCCACTTTCGTGTACACTTTACCCGACACGCCCGTTTTGATAAGACGAAATATTCAAGACTCATGGATCTCCGGAAAGAGCCGGAGTTGGTTTCGGTCCCAATTCAGTGGCCGTCGAAAAATGAGATCGAGACTAACTTTCGAATCGATGAATAGCCAATCTTTTCATCTGCTTGCTCTTTCTCCTATCCTCGTTGGTGAATGTTTGAACTTAGAATTTTACGCACGAGGTGGAACCTTGTGGTCAACGAAACGTTTACCGACGCGTCTTGTTAAATGATGTCACAAAATCAAGTTGGGTTGGACCCAGCGAGGTAAAAATCCATCCCGAGCAATCACTGTCAGACTGCTCGGAAACTGTGGAAGTTAAGAAGTTAGACATAGGCAAGATCAGATCCATGATCATACAAGTATTTCTTCTCCGCCCGGCCCCGAATATACTTCCCATATATGATCTTTCAAGCGCGTTTGGGCGCCTAGCAAAGTTCGGATTGTCATGCGCCCATCGGGGCTTGTATAGGCGCCCAGAGGCCAGAGCGCTTGATTGGGTAGGTCGCGCGGCCTGCTCAAGTTCGCCTTGACCCACATCAAAGCTTGGCGCGCCCGCTTCGTCACCACTCACCCAAAGCAGCCTTTGAGGTAGGTCATGTCGGACCTTTGGTTTTATTTTCAACTTTGATTTTCGGCATATTGGTTTTGTTCGTGCCAATTGCACTTTACAAAAACCTGGCATAAGTTTGTCAGGTGCCCAAACAGGCCTGAAATAATATACATACCAGTTTTAAAGGATACATGTAACATACAATGTGACAATTCATAGCCCAGTTTGGTTTACCTCTGATGAACTTCAGGGTTCTCAGTCCTGAATTTTAATCTTTATTACTATTTTTTATAATAACCAGCAACTGAGCTGATGGAGTAGCAAGGTTCGATACAACAGGTGTACAACAAGAATGGAGTAAATGTTGAATCCCAACAGATCAGTAATGTAATTCTTGGTCTTCAGGTCAAGGCACAGATGAAAAGGAAAAAAAGAATTGATCCTGACTGGACTGAATGGATCTAGGTCTTGGGTTGGATCCTGATTTCAGCTAGCCCTGTGGTCTAGGTGACAGTGGCTGGTCTCGGTGTGACTGTTTTCTACTATCTTCAGTGTTCAACTCCCTGTCTTGGAATGTTGATTAATGTTCTCCTTCTCTTCAGTTTTGGATGAGAAGGCAGATTGGTTAGCTAGGGAGATTTAATTGTTTGGTCAGTGATGAGATTTAGGTAGTTTGTTTGATTGGTTGGCCTTGGATCAATTTTTTGAGTTTGAATTTGGTTGGTCAGTCTTGAAGGAGATTAATGGTCTTGAGTTCAATTGGTTGGCCTTAGGTTCAATCAATCTATCTTGAGGGAGACATTTAGTTGGTTGTCTTGAGGGCTGAAGGTGATGGTACTGAGGTGGAAGCAGGGATGATCAAGGGAGCAAGAGTGAGAAGAGGAGGTAGGATGTAGTTGTGCAGGGATTGAGCATCTGGGATAACTCCAGATTGTGGTGCAGAGGGTCTGGTTGCTTCAAGAGTTATCCCAATTGGGATAACTTGCGTGTGGTCAATGTAGTTGCTTATGAGCAACTAAATCTTCCCAAATACTTTTTTTTGGACAGACTAATTGACAAATTTCAACAACCTCAACACCCTCCTAGAAAATTGAATACATAGAAGATTTTTTTGGAAAAAAGAACTTGTTTTATAGGGTCCTGTTAATTAGTCATGGTATCCACCACTTGAATGTTTTAACCCATTCCATTTTGATATTCAAAATATGCATATTAGGGTGTATCAAAGTTATCAAATCCCCCATTTTTTTACCAAACCCACCATTTTTAATGGCGGTTTTCTGAAATACACATACCCCCTAACTGGTATATTTCTAAATTGCAGGTTTCCTGAAAATGGAAGATTTCAAACATCAAAACCGCCATTTATGCACCATAATCCATCCACCATCCATCCCATGCAAAACACCCATCCAAACCTCCACCTCAGAAAATCCATACCAATCCCATCTCCATTGCACCACACACATCTCATCTCCATTGCTTCACATCTCTATTGCTTCACACAAATATTATCATCATCTCATCAACCCACATCACATCACCATCTTTCTCAACATGTCCAATCAAACTTCCTGGAAGCATGTTGAAAATGCAATAAAGCTGACTGAACATTTAACCACCAGTCCACTCCCACTGGTTCAATTCTTCCTCCTCCTCACCAAAATTCCTCACCCATCACCTCCACCTCATCAACCACCATCACCTCCACCTCACCCACCACCACCACCTCACCCATCACCACCACCTCACCCACCACCTCCCCTCCTCCTTTGGTTGGCACCCCTGGTAAGCCCCCCCCCCTCCTCCTCCTCCTCTTCCTGACCCTCATTGGTTGCTGATCCTTTGATCATTCAACCTCTAGGTCCCTCACACCTCTTTGCTCAATCCAGCAGGTAAGCTCCCCCCCTCCTCCTCACCCTTCCCCTCCCTCCCTTCTGATTGATTGTGAACCAATCACGCAATCAATTGAAAATCAATTGCTCAAATGATTGAAAATCTATCAAGAGATTGATTTCCAATCAATCACTCAATTGATTGGAAATTTATTGAGAAATTGATTTCCAATCAATGTTTTAATCCATTCATGATTGATTGAGAAATTGATTGCCAATAAATGGCTCAATCAATTCATGATTGATTGAGAAATTGATTTACAATCAATGGCTCAATCAATTCATGATTGATTGTGAAATTTATTTCCCATCAATCACTTAATCAATTTTGAAATTGATTTGCAATTGATTGCTTGATTGATTTGCAATCAAGCAAGAAATCAATTGCCATGGGTTATTGATTCAAGTGTTTGATGAGCAGATGTTGAAGTGGGATGATGGGGTATTGATTCAATTGTGTGATGTGCAGAGGGTCAGCTGGGATGATCATTTCAAGTGTGTGATGAGCAGATGGTGAGCTGGGATGATTATCATGAACCAGGGGTGATTACATGATGAGGCTCAGCATTTGGAAAGGCAAATTGGCCCATCTGGAAATTGCACACTTAGTTTAGTGGTTAAAGAATCACTCACCAACTTTGAGGTCATGGGTTGAACTCCCATAGTGTGCAAATTCATTTTGGCTTATAAATCTGCAACTTCCCTCAAAATGTTATACAAAAAATTGAATCCCTTATTGATCCTCAACCCAATCAAAGTATATGGTTGGGAGGAGATGATTTAAAAAACATACAGAGACATGGAAAGAATAGGGCTTGCATCCCTCAAAATTTTATACAATGAATTTAATACCTTCTTGATCCTCACACCAAATGTAGTATGATGTGTAAAGGGCATCTGGGCACCTGTCCAAGTTTGACTTGGCGTGCATGCAGGGGGACTTAGATAGGCGCCCAGAGGGCTTGATTGGTTTGGCCTTGCAGGATTAAAAATTTGGCGCCTGACTAAGCTCCCCTTGAAATCAATCAAAGCTGGTCGCACCAAAATGACCAGCCACCCTACCAACAACTTTCAACCATTGATTTTTTTAAAAAAGAAATTATTGTATTTGGCAGAGCAAAGCGTTCAGCTTTGATCAGGGCCAAGATAAAATTGGCCTGTCCCCAGACTTAGTTAGCCGGGCATCAATTCATCCTTTTCCAGGTGCCAAGAAAACTTTTCTAGGCACCAAAATGGCTTTGCTAGGTGCCATGTGCGCTTTAGCAATTTTTCAAACAAAATTTGTTGGCGCCCAAATAGGATTTACAGACCATATGTGGATTGGAGGAGATGATTTGGGAAACATAAAGAGACAGGGAAATAATGGGGCTTTTCAGCATTGGTTAAAGGGGAAATTTTTGGATCAATAGTTCTTGAATTACTTCCTCATCTTTTTGGATGAAAGAGACAGCCTACCTTGGTTTTATTTGTTAGTTCATTGGCCATAAGGAGATAACCATTAAAATTAGAGGATGGATGTTGGAAAACTTATGTTTCATTGTCCAATCCAAAGCAAGCGTTGTAGTTGGAGGGAATTTTGAGCCAGTTTACAAGGATGATGTGATCAGCTCTCTTGAGCTGACTTGAGCCTTTGGAAGCCAATGAGGGGGCATTGTTGGATGTTGAGTTCCTGGGGGATGTTTTCTTTGGTTGAGTGGACTTGCAGGGGGAGCTTTGCTGAGGGGCCATTCAAAAATAGTAAGAAGGATGAAGGGATGAAGCAATAAAGTGATGAAGCAATGTGATGAAAGGAGGGATGAATCAATGAAGTGATGAAGTGATGAAGCAATGAAGTGATGAAGCAATGAATTGATGAAGCAATCAGAGTCAGGATGTGATGGAAGGGGGGATGAAGTGATGAAGGGATGAAGCAATGAAGCAATGAGAGGATGTATGTGATGAAAGCGATAAAGTTATGACAGTGATGAAGCAAGGTCAGATTGATGAAGTGATGCAGGGATGAGAGTGATGAAGTGGAAGAGATGAGATTGATGAAGTGATGAGAGCAATGAATCAAATTTCTGGATGAGGATGGAGGTAGAATTTTTTACAATGAGGTTGGAGGATAAAACCATGGGTGATGATGTGGAATGACGCATGGTTGAGCTGGTGAAGGCCTTTATATACTTTACTTGAAAAAATCCACTTATTTCATGTTAAATTTGAAATGTATGATCTGAAATAAGTGTTTTTTTTTTTGATTTTTAATGGCAGGTTTGAAATGGAAGACTTGGGTTGAAACATGCCATAAAACAATGGCTGGTTTGCTTTACTTTGATACTCCCTAATATGACTGAAAATTTTCTCCTTGGACCACCACCCATCTTGGAGCGCCCCAATTATCTTACAAACCACCCCCTTGACCTTTTCCACCCTCCCATCAGCCCCCACCACACCATCCCACTACCATGCCATACCACACCACACCACACCACACCACACCATACCATACCACACCATACCCCACAACACCACACAACACCAAACCACATAAAACCACACCACACCACACCTTTTCACACCACATTGCCAACCACTAATTAAAACAAATTTATACTGCAGATACTTCCAAACAAGAAAATCTCTTTTCCCAATGGCTCAAGACAAAATCCACCCACTTTTCAAAATTGTTCCAACTTTTTCACCAGGCCCATCCTCCATTATCTCATCTAATCAAACTAGCAATTCAAATCCTTGTGATCCTTATTCATCTACTCAAACTCTTGATTCCACTCCTCTGGCCCCTCCTCCTGAGATATCATATAATCAAAAGGAGGAGCTGCTTGAGGCTATCCAATCATGGGCAAAGTCCCATGGATATGCCATATCTACCAGAGTATCAAATTGCAAGAATCAGGCCTACACTTACCAATGTGATAAATCTGTGGAATATAAACCCAGCAAAGATACCTCCAAATTAAAAAAAATCAAGAAAGACCAATTGTCCTTTCAGGCTATCAGGAAATTTTTCAAAAAGATTGGGTTTTTGGGTGGTGAAGGTTATATTTCCAGAGCACAATCATCCACCTTCCATTGATCCTTCCACTCATACCATCCACAGAAGAAGCCAAGGGGAGCCAAAGGAGGTGGTTGAAAATTTATCCAAAGCAGGAGTTTCCCCTTAAAAAATTCTAAACTCTCTTATACAAAACTCATCATCCCCTATCCAAACAAATCTCCCTACAATTTACAACAGAAGATACCAAATACAAAAAAATTCCCTTGATGGAAAAACTCTGGTGGAAGCACTCATACTGGAACTCAGGAATTCTTCTTTTTCCTAAAAAATTAAAAATGTGGATGGTCAAATTACTTCATTATTTATTTCACACCCTGATTCCATGAAACTTTTCATCCTTTTCCATACTCTCATTATGATGGACTGTACATATAAAAAAAATACATATAAAAACAACAAAGTTGGAATGCCCCTTCTTCATATTCTTGGGATAAACAATTCTGCTAGAAGTTCTCAGTTGCATTCTGTTTCCTATCTCAAGATAAAAAACAGAACTATGATTGGGTCCTGAATCAAATCCAGGAAATCTTTGAAGATAAATAACCTAGTGTGATTGTGAAAGACAAGGAACAAGCACTTATTATCTCAATTCAATCAGTTTTACCTTCCTCTCATCATCTTCTCTGTTTTTGGCACATTTTCAAGAATATCAAAACTCATTTCTGGAAGCACTTTGAATCTGAAGATGAATGGAAGCTATTCCAGAAACAATGGCATCATTTGGTCTATTCAAAATCTGAATCAAGCTATCCCATAAACTTCACAAATCTTCCTCTGGTCTGGAATCCTCCCACTTCTGACTACCTTCTTTAAAACTGGATTCCTCTAAAAAGAAATTTTTTCTCCTGTTTGGCAAAAAAAGTACTTTAAATTTGGAAACAAAAGTGCATCAAGAATAGAAGTTTCTCACTCCTACATTAAAAGATTAATCAATTCTTCTATTGGCTCATTCTATAATGTAGTTCAAAAAATTTACAGTTTGCTTACCATCCAAACCCGTTAGAGAGCCATTGAAGCCTCTCAGCAAGAATTCAAGGATCTTGTTGGTTTGCCTCACTGTGTGGATCCTCTTTCTGGAAAGATCAGCCACTTTTCCCTCAAAATCATTCATTCATCTCATCAAGTTCCTGATTCTTCCACCAATTGCAACAACTGTGATTACTCTTCTTGCCTGGGTATACCATGTGTTCACAAAGTCAAATTGGCCATCAGAAAGGGTGAAATCCTCCAAAATGATGATTTTCATCCTCAATGAAATCTCAAAGCTCCCATCTCAGTAAGTTTTTCTCTTTTTTTTGGGGGGGGGGGATTCAAGATCAAATCAATATTGTCCTGATTGATTTTGATCTTTGTTTCTCCAGTTAACTGTGAACCCTGAATCAACTGAACATCAGAAAAACTTCAAGTTCCAAAAAAAGAAAGTAATGAAAACCTATATTTCACTAAACTGTTTGAAGCATTCAGCTAGTTTCCACCTGGAGAACAGCTATAATATCTGGGTGAAAGTATGAAGCTGTACAGTGGAAGATATCAACTTACCCTAATTGAAGAGCCAAATTCCACTCAAAGATCCAAAGTTAGAGGAAGATCCAAAGGAGCAGGCAATAATTTCAAGAAGATATATCATTCCTCAAGCAAAAGAGATTCATCTTTTTTTGAATATTTAGAAGAAAACAAGAGGAGAGGAAGGCAAAAGAAGAAATTCATAGCAAATTGGAAGGTCAGTCACCAATTTTTCAGACAAAAAATTTATCAAAATTTATAATTAATTTTTTTTTCTTATGTGTTCAGGGCCAAGAAGGTGAAAGGCCATCTAAGGGAAGGGGAAGGGAAAAAACAATGAGGAATAAGAGTATGAGGCAATTTTATAAATATACTTATTTTTTATGCAATGGTTTGTTTTTTTTTTATGAGTCTTTCTCATTTTTTTAACATAGAGTGAATTTCTGACTGAAGAGGAATATCCAAAAGATGAAGAGGTGCTAGATTTGGATGAAGGGGAAGATTCAGAAGATGAAGAGCTGCTAGATGTGGATTTAATTAAGATGGTGTACTTTTATTTTTGACTAATTTTTTGGATATTATTTTTTATTAATTTTTTCATTCAAAACTTTATCAGAGGTCTGGAACCATTGGGAATAAGTGAGTTTCTTCTCCTGAATACAATCCTGGGAAAAGAATCAAGAGACTAAAGGTATCCAATGAATATGGTGATTCTCCTTACCATCCTCCTTGGGGGAAGACATTGGCAGCCCCAAAAATCAGTGAGAAAGTGAGTAAATTTGGTATTTTCTCATTTTTTAATTTTGTCTTATTTCTTTTGGGTTTTTCCTCTAGGTTTCCTGCACATTATCTTATTCTTCTTCTAGAATAATTGACTAAGTATCAATTGAAGAGGTGAGTATTATCTTTAGTCCATATTCTCTGTTATAAAAAATTCTGGTTTTTGGTTTTAGTTCCAATACAAAGATTTCATTTCCCCCAAAAAAAGCCATTCCACATATCTCCCATGTTCAAGATTTCATAGGGGATTGGAACTGTGGCTTTAGAGAAGCAGCCATTTGCTTGGGGAGGAGCTCAGAAGACTGGATTGAAGTCAGGAAAGAAATGGTGAAAGAACTTCATTCAAACCCAATCTTCAAGGACAAAAGATTACTGAATTATATCTGGGGTGGAACTTGCCAAGGAGCAAGAAGGCAACTGAACCATCTTTATGGCCCAGCTCCCATAAATATGTGGATGAAATTTCCATGCCATGGTTTTCTTCTGGCTGAAATATATAAGTTTCCAGTGTTTCTTTTTTCTTCTTTAATGCCTTTCATTTATCTTCCTCTGAATTCTCCTCCCACTCAAAATTCCAAAACTTCTCATATTTGCTTCATTCTTTTAGAAGAATCCAAACATATAGTCTCATTCAAGTTCAAGTCTGATAATTGGCCAGCTCCCAGGATAGATCCACATTGGAAAAGCTTTGTGAAAAAGGATTCAAAATCTTGGAAAACCATTTTTCAGTGAAATTTGGATCTTGGTAATGAGGTTTTGTTCCCTTGAAAAAAATCAAGTAGAAAAATAAAACCAATTGTAGTTGAATAAATTTTAATATTGATATCCATATTTGTTCTTAATTTTTAATATTTTGAATGAAGCTTGTAAGGTGTATGCAAGAATGCAGATGATCTTCAAAAAGTATTAATGAACTTTTTTATTAAAAAATTCAACATTCTGAAAGCCTGAATCCCCCAAAAAACCAATCATTTAGGAAAACAAAAGGATTCAAAAATCCAGTGGGAAAAGTGAATTTTTTGAATTTTTAGGTTTTTTGATGGAATTTTCAAAGGTCAAAAATGACATCCAAAAATCCTGAAAAACATTTTAAAAAGCACTTGAATAGTTTTTTACAATTCTCAAAGCTTGAAAGCCCCACAAAAATAACACAAAATGGCAAACATAAGGATCCAAAAGTCAAATGAGAAAATTGAATTTTTTGAATTTTTTGCTTTTTTGAAGGAATTTTTTAAAGCAAAATAATACATCCAAAAATCTGGAATAATTATTTTAATGCTCTTTGAATGTTTTTTTAGCTTTTTTATAGCTTGAATTATCCAAAAAAAAATGAAATAATAAGGAAAATAAAAGGATTCAAATGTCCAAAGAGAAATTTGATTTTTTTGATTTTTTGTGTTTTTTGAAGGAATTTTTCAAGTTGAAAGGATAAATCCAAAAATTTTAATGTTAAATTCACAGCTACAGTTGTGTGGGAGTCTTTTAGGTCCCCTCAAGACCTGTGGGAGTTGTGTAGGGCCTCACACAACCTGTGGGAGTCTTGTAGGGCCCAACACAACCTGTGGGAGTCATGTAGGGACCCACACAACCTGTGGGAGTTTTGTAGGGCCCCTCAACGCGTGAGGGCCCATACACTACTCCAAATGGTTTTTCTAAACACGCGCAACCCCTGGGGGGGCATATACCCCCCACAATGGGCATTTTTGATTTTTGTACCCTTGTACACAACCATATTATTTATTATTAATTATTTATTATATATAATCTATTATTTATTATTAATTATTTAATGTTAATTATTTATTATTTATTATATATAATTTATTATTTATTATTTATAATTTATTATTTATTATTTATTATTTATTATTTATTATTTATTATTTATTATTTATTATTTATTATTTATTATTTATTATTTATTATTTATTATTTATTATTTATTATTTATTATTTATTATTTATTATTTATTATTTATTATTTATTATTTATTATTTATTATTTATTATTTATTATTTATTATTTATTATTTATTATTTATTATTTATTATTTATTATTTATTATTTATTATTTATTATTTATTATTTATTATTTATTATTTATTATTTATTATTTATTATTTATTATTTATTATTTATTATTTATTATTTATTATTTATTATTTATTATTTATTATTTATTATTTATTATTTATTATTTATTATTTATTATTTATTATTTATTATTTATTATTTATTATTTATTATTTATTATTTATTATTTATTATTTATTATTTATTATTTATTATTTATTATTTATTATTTATTATTTATTATTTATTATTTATTATTTATTATTTATTATTTATTATTTATTATTTATTATTTATTATTTATTATTTATTATTTATTATTTATTATTTATTATTTATTATTTATTATTTATTATTTATTATTTATTATTTATTATTTATTATTTATTATTTATTATTTATTATTTATTATTTATTATTTATTATTTATTATTTATTATTTATTATTTATTATTTATTATTTATTATTTATTATTTATTATTTATTATTTATTATTTATTATTTATTATTTATTATTTATTATTTATTATTTATTATTTATTATTTATTATTTATTATTTATTATTTATTATTTATTATTTATTATTTATTATTTATTATTTATTATTTATTATTTATTATTTATTATTTATTATTTATTATTTATTATTTATTATTTATTATTTATTATTTATTATTTATTATTTATTATTTATTATTTATTATTTATTATTTATTATTTATTATTTATTATTTATTATTTATTATTTATTATTTATTATTTATTATTTATTATTTATTATTTATTATTTATTATTTATTATTTATTATTTATTATTTATTATTTATTATTTATTATTTATTATTTATTATTTATTATTTATTATTTATTATTTATTATTTATTATTTATTATTTATTATTTATTATTTATTATTTATTATTTATTATTTATTATTTATTATTTATTATTTATTATTTATTATTTATTATTTATTATTTATTATTTATTATTTATTATTTATTATTTATTATTTATTATTTATTATTTATTATTTATTATTTATTATTTATTATTTATTATTTATTATTTATTATTTATTATTTATTATTTATTATTTATTATTTATTATTTATTATTTATTATTTATTATTTATTATTTATTATTTATTATTTATTATTTATTATTTATTATTTATTATTTATTATTTATTATTTATTATTTATTATTTATTATTTATTATTTATTATTTATTATTTATTATTTATTATTTATTATTTATTATTTATTATTTATTATTTATTATTTATTATTTATTATTTATTATTTATTATTTATTATTTATTATTTATTATTTATTATTTATTATTTATTATTTATTATTTATTATTTATTATTTATTATTTATTATTTATTATTTATTATTTATTATTTATTATTTATTATTTATTATTTATTATTTATTATTTATTATTTATTATTTATTATTTATTATTTATTATTTATTATTTATTATTTATTATTTATTATTTATTATTTATTATTTATTATTTATTATTTATTATTTATTATTTATTATTTATTATTTATTATTTATTATTTATTATTTATTATTTATTATTTATTATTTATTATTTATTATTTATTATTTATTATTTATTATTTATTATTTATTATTTATCATTCATTATTTATTATTCAGTGGAGGCTAAAAAACTTTATTTTAGTTGTTTAGCGTGCCACACAACTTTAATTTAGTTGTTTAGCATGCCACAGAACTCAAATGGGATGTGTAGCATGCCACAAAGCCCATTTGAGTTGTGTAGCTTGCCACACAGCCCGCTGAGTAGTTTAGCAAGCCACACGGCCCATTTGAGTCGTTTAGCATGCGACACGGCTCATTTGAGTCGTTTAGCATGCCACACGGCTCATTTGATTCGTGTAGTATGCCACATGGCTCATTTGAGTCGTGTAGCATGCCACACGGCTCATTTGAGTCGTGTACCATGCCACACGGCTCATTTGAGTTGTTAATTTAACATTAACCGCCCAAAAAATATGATAGAAATTTTAGAAAACTCTTTGAATTTTTTTTAAAAATTTATGGCAGCTGAAATATCCAAAAAAAACCATAAAAATAGCCAAAATGATGATCCAAAAACCCATGCAAAAATCTGTTTTTATGGAATTGTTTCATTTTTTGATTGAATTTTTGAAGGGGTTATAATGGCTCCAAAATTACCAAAGATTTTCTTTAGGGGTTTGAAAAGGCCTGCTTCAGGTCTGAGCAGTCAGAATTCAAAACAATTAATTCTTGAAAGTTACATGAAATAAAGTATTTTTTCATGAAATACCAAAGGGGTGTGATTGCACAGCAACATTGAAGCGCATGAAATAAAGGGTTAGATACATGAGAAAAGTAATGCCCTTTATTAATTTCAACTTATTTATTTATATTTTAAATTTAATTGATTAATTTATTTTTCATTTTTTTCTTTATTGAAATCAAACAAATAAATGACAGATAAAAAAAGTCACAAAAAATTAATATATGCATATATAAAGGGCCCATATATAAAATCAAGAAAGGTTGAAAACAGCCTTTTGCAACACAAATGGGTCTAGAATGGCCATTTGCAACTCACATGGGTTGCAAACAGAATTTTTCACCTTTTTGCAACCACAGGGTTGCAAATTTAACATTGCTATTAATGTAGCCATGTTTAATCTGGGAGGGCTTGGGCTTGCTACTGTTCCCATAAAAAAAAATTTAACAGTAATTTAGTATTCAATTAAATCTTCAATCCAACAACTCCAAAATTTTTCTCACTTTTGGGTTGAGAAAAATAAATTTATGTGACGGGCATGTGTTTTGTGTGTACATGGTATGAGTCAAGAGTAGTTTTGCCACTAGGCAGAATTTTTGATTCCCAAGTTTCTTTTTGTGGTAAAATAGTCTCACATAGTATGTCAGCTCCCCAAATTTTGGTTGACAGCACTCAAATGTGGTCCATGGTTGCCTAGGTACCCCAAATCCCCCCTCAAATGGCCCATTTGGGGCTATTTTTCCCCAAATGGACCTGAAAAACACATGCAACCCCCCAAGCACAACTTGCGCATCACCTAGCGGGTTGAGAACCCCCAATTTCGACCTATTTCATGTTGCAATTTCCCAATTGCAACTCAGAATAGGTCGCAATTGGGGTTTTGCAACCCCCCAGGGGATGGGCGAGTCAGAAGCAACTTGGCTTGCTTCTTGTTGGGGCATGAATTTCTGTCTGCAACCCATATTGGTTTTGAAAGGCAATTCACACCCATTTGCAACCCTGAGGTTGAAAATTTAACATTGGCCAATTTTGAAATATATTGCACTGGGTGTTTTTAGACTACATTATTACTACATTATGAGTGGAATTTGGTTTGTTTAGTATGCACCTGAAATGTTTCTGAAAATTTCTCTTAAACTTTTTACAGGTAGATATAATTCAGAAAAGAAAATTTCAGCTTTGCTCTCAGAAAAAGGGGGACAAAGATTCAAGCTATTTAAAAGCATGAAAATTTAGTTGCAGCCCCTTCAAGATATAATTGAAACCCAGGTTTGATGGAGTTATCCATGTAAAAAATATCGCATCTGGTGTTTAATGTTCTCTTTAGAAGATGCCCAATATAAATTAATTCCACAAAAAATTCAAGATAGAAACATAAGTGTCCCCCAGACCTTTTACCAAATTTTTGGGGGACACTATATGCATTTAGGATTTACAAATGAAAATTGCCTGCATATACACACTGTCCTTGTACATGGCTCCAACAAATTCTTCTAAATTGGATTTCAATTTTTTTCTGCAAATAAATCATCCTCTGGTTCAATAAAGATTATTTGGAAAGACTGTGAGGGGCATTAAAACAAAGAAAATATCCCATAAAAATTACTATTGAACATTCCACAATCTGAAATATTTTTGGGTGGTGGTATTCTGAATGAATTCAAGTTGTTTTTAAAGGTTAACCTTTCATTGGTGGTCAATTTTCTGATGTTAAAATTTGTCTTGATCTGGTTGGGTAAATTGATTCAAAAAATGAAGTTCTAAAGATGCCCCCATTTTTAATCAGAATTAATCATAACTAAGATCTTTCCTTTACATCAAAAAATTTAAATAAACTCAATTTTTGGTTTATGGGTTAAATCTTAATCCAACTGTATTTTTTGTTGTTTTGATTCAAGACGGTGCCCTGCTATACATTTTTTATTTTTTTATGAAGCCTTGGAACACACAAATGTGGATTTAAAGAGATAAATAAATGATTTTATACATTCTTTTAGACAAAAATGAAAAAAAAAGAGATTCCCAAAAAAAGAGAAAGGATCAAATAGGCTCAGGATCAAACTTCAAGTGGATTGAATTTTTACAAACATTTAAGAAGCATTCCACTTGTTGAGAGTCAGTTTTATTTTTTTTGTTTTATTCAGTTTTCTGTTGGATTTTTCCTGTCAAATTTTTTAAGTTTGGTGCAATTTTTAATAAGTGAGCAAGTTGAAATCAATTTCTGAATGTTTGATGCTGGAAGATATTTTGATAGATGATAGGTTACATGAAAATTTTGGATAGAAAATTTCAGACTCGGCTTCCTGTCTTAATTAAAGCATTTCATTTATGATCCCATACAGTCTTGACAATGCTAAAATTGGATACTTGGTCAGTAAATCCAAAGAAAAGCATAACATCAAAAACCAGTAAATTTTTTGGAATGATACAAAAAATTCAAGGCCCTGTTATTGGAATAAGCAAAATGATTATTTTCATAATTATGCTACATTTTTCATCATCTTCCTTTTAAATAGGTTTGATTTAATTGCCTTGAAATTTGAGGCTAATGTCCTTTCTTAAAACTGGGATGCATGTGCATCCCATGAGAATTAGAACTGGATTTGATGTTGGTTGGGAAAGAGTTACATCTTTTTTATTTTGCAGATATGGTTTTCTTAACCTCCATTTAAACCAGATTTATTTCTTTCAGTAACACCAAAATTACATGTGGGCACATGCTAGAATCTGCCTCCATTTTCCCCCTGGTTTCTTCCTTTAATTTAATCTAAATTGTTTAACAAACAAAACCTAATAGATATGCTCTCTACCTATTAATATCAAGGCTGAAATTAACTTAAATAAATTCAAGACTAAATGGATTTATTTTCTCTAGGTACAAGCAGAAATAAAGAAATGGAAAAATGCAAATGAAATGAGAAAATGAAGAGAAAATTACATGAAAATGGAAGATTAGAAAAACAGTTTTGATTGCAAAATGCAGACTGGATCCTGGGAATAGGAAGGCTTGATGATTTTGGCAATGAATTATTTATTTGGCTATGAAAGCTATGGAATTAATTTTTTACATTGAACAAAAATGGATTGTATTGGTAAATAGCTTTTTTCAAATTACATAGCTAACTGCAAAGAGAGGTGCAATGGTTTAAAACCAATTTAAGATTTAATCAGAACTATTTGTAGATGGTACTTCAAATTTCAAGAGAAATTTTAAGTTATGAATGAGTTTTTGGCAATAGAGGCACTTTTTTTCAATGCAAAGAGTAGTAAGAGGACTTCCTTTGATTTTTAGCATGCTTTCTTTCATGCTATTAGAATGAGGTAGAATATACTGAGGAGAGGGTATATTTCAAAGATTATGTTGAGAAATAACCCTTGAGTTTAAAGCATGACAGTTTGAGGTCCAGAATGATGACTCATACTTGATTATCTTGAGAACCAGAAGTAATTTTAGGGTGGTCTGAGTGAATGACTATGGGGTAATTTTCCTGAGAAATCTAACCATGAAATATTAATTAAAAATAATGAAATGGACTCCTACTTAAGAACCCTTCCTATTTAGTTAATGATCAAGTAATATTCAATGAAAGATGAGAAGGAAGTTGATTGGAGTGCCACACCAACCATTTTTTCTTTGAAAACTTCCACATTTTGAATTAATCCCTCATCTGTAAATGATACCTTATTCAATATTTTAAACTTGTTCAAAATCAGAATAACTTCAATTTCCTGTTTTAGACCAGAAATCATTTTACTGGGGTGTCTAAAACATGATTGCTTTTGTATAATGGTCTGAAATCTTTCTTTCACTAATTCCATAAAATTTCATTTAAAAAAACTTGGAGTGGATTGTTTTGAGATGCCATACAGCCTTTTATTTCAATATTTTGATTTGGTAAGGATGTAAAATTCTCTTTTTGAGAATTTCCTTCTATTCTGGAACAAAAGCTAGCACCTCATTTCAAATTACCACAGACAATTTAAAGAACTACAGAGCTTCCTCTTCAAACCAGCCAGCCAGGCCAAAGTTCAAATTTAACATTCTCCCAAAAATTATTTTCCCTACTAGCACAAGCTTTGGGGGGTGAAGGGGAAGATGAGTTTCATATTAATATCTGGAGTTGTCAATACTCCAGAAAGGCTTTTTAGTCTCCTGTGGAATTTTTGCATTCAAATTTTGGGCCTTTTTAGCAACCATGCTGTAATTTTACCTGAATTATATTCACTTTTGCAGTTTTTTCCAATCATGGACTTCCTAAATCTGTAACATTTAGCCTTCTAAAAGATTCCATCTTCTGAAAATTATGGAAAAAGGGTAGAAGCTTGTGCAAAACCTCTCTGGTGATACAAAAATCAAAGTAATTGACTTTTGCTCAAATAAACTCCCCAAAATACCCAATAATCCTCTTATTTCTGTTCCCACAATGCTTAAAGAAAAGTTAATTACCACTCATTTTCCCTGCTCCTACCTACTTATGAGCCAGATTTGCGCAGTTAACTCAGTTAACTATCAAAAAAACTTCAAGGAATTTCCCCAAGAGCTCATTCTGCCTCTTCGCTTCCACAAAACTGTCCCAAGTCTGGATGAGAGATGTTATTTTTTTAACAATCTCTCTTCTTCAGTAAATTGAGGACAATATTTACTTGAATCTCCCCATTTTTTTATCTGATGAATGTTTGTAAGGTGGGGATAAATTATGTCCTAAAATAACCTCATCTCTATGAGTTACAAAGTAAGATAGTTCTTTTGATACCTTTTCTAATTTTCACAAACTGCTTGAATAGTCCTTTAAGTTCAAATTTTAACCCTCCGAGTTTACTTACTCTGATAAATCACTATGGACATTCCAATCCCACACTATGCTCTAATTTCAAGTTTACTATTTGAACAATTTACCTTAGTTGAACCATTGACCAAAATATTTCTTTACCAATATTTAACTTATTTTTCTTAATCCAAATTATATTGTTTCCCCAAAAACATTATCTTAGGATTTTTCTTGAAAAATGTAGAAAATTTGTGAGCACAAACCTTCTCATTTTTCCATAAACCTGTATAAATCAATAAAATTCCAAATAGAATGCCTACCTTCTATATACCACAAGATAAACTCCAAATTAAATGAAAAAATCAAAGCCTGTGTCATGGAAAAAAAATTCTATTTATTTTAAAAAGAAAACCCACATATTGTGAGATATATATGTATATATATAGTTCTGAGACTCAATTCTCAAGTTCACAGTAGTTTTAATTTAAAAGCCAATCTGCAATTAAGCAAAAACTGCAAGATGAATTCTATGAGGAGTGAAATTTTGGAGGTAAGTGTTTTATGAATAAGAAAACTGTAACAAAAACCAATATGGTCAGTTTCAGAAAATTCATTTAATAGAATATGAAATCAGTTTACTAAGGAAAACAATTCTTTTTATTAATTGAAAGCACCCTTCTCATACATGAATACAATCTGATAAAACTTGAGATTGAAGAAAATTTAAAATAGGGAAATGTTAAATTTGAAACCCAGGGGTTGCAAACAGGTTTTTAAAGCTTTTCACAACCCATATTAGTTTTGAAAAGAAAAAATAAATGAACTCATTAATTAATTAAACATTAAAAAAATACAAATTTAACGTTGCCCATAAATACATAAATAATTAATAATTAATTAATTAAATTAAATTTAAAATAAAAATACAAATACAAATAAATTAAAATTTGCAAGTGGCACCCCACAACTCAAAACTGTTTGTGTGGCATGGTTTGCAACCCATGCGGGTTTTGAAAGGCCATTTACACCTCAGATGGGTTTCAAAAAGCCATCCACAACTCATATGGGTTGCAAACAGCCATTCAAAACCCAAATGGGTTTCAAACCGCACCAAGCATCCCATTTTCAGTTGTGAACAGGTTGTGTAGGGTTGCAAATGTAAAACTTCTAAAATATAAAAAATAGGTGATTCAACAAAAAAAATTATTAGAAGTGGATACAATAAAAGCTAAATACGCTTTTTGGAATATATTATAAATGGATGAAATAAAAGCTAAATATTCTTTTTGAATTATTATTGAGTAATTAACAAAGAATTTAATGAAATAAATTAGAACTGAAATTTTGATTAATTAGTTCCAGAATCTTGGCTTCATTAAGGGTAGAATTCAAGCATTGATTGTGATAATAAATCCAATTTAAAATCAAGGTGAAAACTAGATATTTTGATTGCAATGGGAAATTTGATAAATAATTCTTGGTTCAAGAATTCATGTAAATTCAAATTGAACCAAGCCCATAGTTGATTCAATAGGAAATAATCCAAAATCTTCAAGGCATATAAAATTGAGGTTGATGAGCATCAAAGTCAATTTTTTAATATTTTTTCTATATCATATGTTACTTTTAAAATGAACTTTTGATTTGAGAGTTGTTATATTTAACTATTTCTTTCAAGTTAAAAATAAGATCATGAGGGAATGAAATGAATTTTTCTTAGGATTTTTCAGTTGATTGATTCTATTTTATAGATTGAGTTTTTGTAAAATTCTTTTCATTGTTATTAAAAGCTTTAAGCTCCTTAAATCTTTAAGAAAAATTTACCATCAAAATATATATTCTTAATTTAGTTCCAATATAGAATTCCTAAGACTTTTTTAGTAAATTGTAATTCCATAAAACATTTATGGATTCCCTAAAATATACAGAATACCTCAAATGAATTAATTTTAACCAAAAATCAAACCTTGCACTGGGGATCAAGGAAATTGAGATCAAGGTGAAATTTGTTTCCAGAGGAGTTTTTGGTGTTTTTTTCCTTCAGTATCTTGAAAATAATTGGTATCCCTTCCCTCCTCAAACTCCAAAGTTATTAATCTTAAAGATCAACCTCATTTTGATTTTCAAAAACTGGACCATCAGCCAAAGCTTCTTTCAATTTGAAAATTCTTGGTGACCAATTAAATTCAATTTTTAAAAAAAAGTAAAATAGATAGTGAAAACTAAAAAAATTTTATCACTGCTGTTTTTTTTCCAAAGTTATTCTCATGCTTCCCCTGCTGTCCCTCCTCCCTATTAAGAATGGGTTTGTGTGATATTCAAGGACCTCTTCTAATATTTGAAATTCACTAATCAAAATGGTTTTCAATATCTGAAGGATGTGATTTTGGGCTGATCCAGTAGGACTCTGAAGTACAGCTGCAGAAGGAAGGCTCTGAGCCTAATCCTGGGTTGGGAATTCTTTCTTAAAAAAGAATTCAAAAACAGATAAATAAGCAAATCTTTATGAATTTCTTTATATTGAATGCATATACCCCTCTGGAAGCGCAGAAAAAAACAAAAAATTAATAAAATAAAATAATATTTGTTGTATTTATGTTGGGATGAAAGTTTTCAAAGTAGGTAGGCCAACAGGTGTTACCCAGCACAGGTAGGATTATGGGTTTCATGCTTCAAGCTTAAGGGTTATCATTCACCATCAATTCAACATATCCCCTCTCCTCATTATGATTCAACTCAGTCTAATAGTGTGACACCAGAACAAAACTAACTATTCAGTGCCATCTGCTTACTACTATTTTAATTAAACACAATGGAATATCTATTTCGATAAAATCAGTCATTACTTGTAATTTCACTTGTACTTTGCAGTATCAGCTAAAACTATTAACAATCAACCTGCACTCAGGATTGCACCCTTGAAATTCTCATTCTGTTCAGCCATGGACTTCACACCTAGGTAACACTTCAATCTATTTCTTGTCACCATCAAAAAATCAGTTTTCAACTTGTATACCCAATCATCTTTTAATTCCTTTCCTGAATGACCAAGCCCTATTTTTCTCATGAATTATGTCTGAATTTTCCATTCAGGCTGAAATTACACTCATGACTGTGTTACATTGAAATTTCATTGTTTAATTTTGTTTTTATTTCTGTCATTGCATGCTTTTCTGTATTTTTCTTGTACCCCAATGAGGTCACTTCATTCAGTCTTTCAGTTCTTCAAATTCATTCTATAATTTTTATTAATACCTGGAGAGTAAATCCACCAGGTTGTATCTAGTCATCCTCATAAAAATTGAGATTTCCTTAAAAGCAAAAGTCTTTCAACTGCAGATTGAGTCAATTTATTTTAAGGCATGTGTCTCAAGCTAAATCCATTGTTCAAAAAAAGGCATTTATTTACTTCTATCAATGGGATTAGATATTTCAGAATCTGCACTTTAATTATAAAATAATTGAAATTTTCAAAAATATTAAATTAAAATTTGAAAAAAAAATTAAAAAGCACAAAACACCCAAAAATGTTCTGCAGGAAAAAAGAAAAAATAAAAAAATTCTGTACCATTGATATTTTTTCTTCTTGATGAGGCTGTGGTCAATCATTGGAAGGAATGATTTTCATGAAAAAAACATTAATATTTAGAGTTTCTAAAAATAATTCAAACCAATCTTGATTGTTGATTTTTCAGTTCCTTGGTAAGATGATGATGAACTTGTTGAGAGAGATATTCTGGAAGTCATGGAAACCAATAAAAAACTTTCATTAAATCTTTTTATATATCCAATGTTCATATAATTCAATTTCTCTGCTCTTTTCCCACTTTGTGGTTCCCTGAGATGCTTGAGGTTATATTGGTTTGAGGTTGAATTTGAGTGAAGGTGCTTTGCATGATTCTGAAATTGAATACAAAAATCACAATCATACCCTTTTCTAATGGTTTGAAAATCTTGATATTCTGAAACAACAAATCAACAACAGAATAATATACATCAAAAAGAGAACCCATGAATCAAAATCAAATATGAAGAGTGATATTTCAAAAAAATTACTTTCCATGTTTTTTTTATGAATGAAGTGAGTAGTCAGACATCAAAATCAAAGAGCAAGTTTTTGGCACTGTGGCAATTGTTCTATTGTAGTTGGAGACAAAAAAATGGGTTGTTTAACACCAAAATCAAGACACCCTGGGCTTAATCTTAATTTTTTGAAGTACCCAGGTGTGGTCACTCTGGCAAAAAGTCCCACAACATTTGTCTACACACTTTGCATACAGATTTGATCTGCAAAAATCATTGGGGAATAAAATTATGGCTGAATTTGAGATGAGAATAGCTGCAAATGAAGGGGAGATGGTTTATTTTCTCTTTATTTTTTCCATTTTTCACTCAGTAGTATAACATAAAGAGGGCTTTTAAGTATGATAATGGGGGTTTGTATGGCTCAATGATGAATAGATAAAATGGATCAGAGTATGAAAAATTAAATAAAATAGGGCGTATCAGAGTTAGCAAACCCGCCATTTGAAACCCGCCATATTTTTTTGACCAAACCTGCCATTAAACCCTCCATTTATGAATCATCATCCATCCACCATCCATAAAATCCAAAACACCCATCCACACCTCCACCTCAGTAAATCCATACCAATCCCATCTCCATTGCATCACAGACATCTCATCTCCATTGCTTCACATGTTGATTTCTTCACATCTCTATTGCTTACATCTCCATCTTCACACAAATCATATCATCATCTCATCACCCCACATCAAATCACCATCTTTCTCAACATTTCCAATCAAACTTCCTGGAAGCAAGTTGAAAATTCAAAAGGCTGACAGAACTTTTTTTAGTATTTGACTGCCATTCAGACTCCAATTCAGACTCCTACATGGTTCCAAGAAGAAAAACTCTCCACAACCCTAGGTATGAAATGCAAAATATTCATCTCCTCCCTGACTTAAGCTTCCAGAAACTGTTCAAAACTCTATTGCCTTCATTCATAAAACATTTGGAGATAATTGAAGATCACCCAATCTTCCAATAAAATTCTTGAAATACTCAAAGAAATCCAGCTATTCAACTGGCCATTTCTCTTTGTAGATTGTGATAAAATGGAAATGGAGCAGAAATTCATCAATTAGAAAATCTATTCTAATTGTTTTATGGAACCATTGACTCATAAACCAAAATTGTCATGATTTCTATCCTATCTTTGGGTTTCTCAGTCCTTTCTTGGCCAACCAAAGAAGAAAGCAAGGAGATATCTCAAGTAATGGAGACTGAAGGCTTTCCTGGTTGCATTGGTTTTGTTGACAGAACCACCATCCCCTTGATTCAAAAACCCAAGCTAAATGGCAACCACTATTTTGATCTGAAAAAGAGGCAATTGATTCATTTCTTTTCCAATTACTTTGATAAAACTTTTGATCACACACTGACCAAATATTTTGAATCTGTTTATTTAGATACTCTGTGTCCCTAAAACTTGTTTTTGATAACAACAAGAAGTTCATATCCCTCCATGTTTGCCTTCCAGGTACTTTTCATGATTCATATGTTTTCAATTAGATGCAGATTTCCCAAAAACCAGAGAACTACTTTAACCAAGATCAATACCTTCTTGCCAATTCAGCTCATTCTAGTGGGAAATATTTGGTTCCAGCATACTGGAATGGTTTTTCCAACAATCAAGGAAAAACTGATTTCAACTATCATCTTCCCCAATCACAAGTTTGGATGGAGCACGCCATAGGAGTCCTGAAAGGAAGATGGGCCAGCTTAAGGGTAATGGGAAACCAGCTTCAAAACCTCAAAGACATGAAGTTCCTCATCAACTGGATTATCACTTGTGTAATCCTTCACAATCTTTTGGCTGACATCAAAGATGAATGGAAAAAAATATTTGCAGATGATATTCCTGATCCGCCTCAAGTCATCCCTGTCTCATCTTGTCCCTCATCTTCTTCTATGGGAGAATGGATTCTTCCTCTCACCCTTGCTTGCTTTGATGAGTAATTTTTGATTTTGAATCAGGTAAAAAATCTCTTCACCATATTTTTATGGTTTTGGTTGTTCACCCAAGATTCCTAGGCTGAGTCGGTTTTTTTTTTCTCTCTTTTGGTGGGGTGGAATTAGAATAAACAGACTCAAAACTTCTAAACCACCCACCTCATCCCACCAAACCACTGGTTGGTCCACTCCTTCCTCCTCCTCACCAACCACCTCCACCTCACCCACCACCTCCACCTTCCCCTCCTCCTTTGGGAAGCTCCCCCCCCCTCCTCTTCATCCTCCTCCTGATCCATCCCCATCAACGGATACTGATCCTTTGATCCATCCACCTTAGGCCCCCTCACCTCCTTGCTTCTTTTTTCCTCAGGTGAGTTCCCCCCCCCTCCTCCTCATCCTCCTCTTCCCTCCATCCTTTCTGACCTCCTCTCCCTTGTGCCTGCTCCCTCACCTCTTCTCCCTCTTGCTTGCTTGGTTTCTGGCCTGCTTTCTGTCCCACCCTCTTTCCCCTCTTGCTTGCTTGTTTTCTGGCCCGCTTGCCAGCCCCCCCTCTCACTTGCTTGCTTTCCGCCCCCCCCCTCTTGCCCTTCTTGCTTGCTCAGTTGCCGGCCCACTTGCAGCCCCCCCTCTTGCTTGCTTGGTCACTGGCCCGCTTTCCAGCCCCCTCCTCTTGCTCACTTGGTTTCCGGCCTGCTCACCAGCCCCCCCCTCTTGCCCCTCTTGCCCCTCTTGCCTGCTTGGTTGCCAGCCCCCCCTTTTGCTTGCTTGGTCACTTCCCCCCCCTGTTGCTTGCTTGCTTTGCCCCCTTTGCTGCTCCGGCCCCGCCTCCCCCTTTTTTTGCTCTTTCTGCCCCCCGCCGCCGGCTTGCCGCTTTTCAACCCCTGGTTGCTGCCTTGAAGCCCCCCCTCTTTCCCCTCTTTCTTGCTTGGTTGCCGGCCCACTTTCCAGCCCCGCCCCCCTTGCTTGCTTGCTCACCGCCCCCCCCCCTGTTGCTTGCTTGCTTGGCCCCCTTTGCTTCTCCGGCCCAGTCCCCCCCACCCCCTTTGCTCCAGCCCTGCCCCCCCTTTGTTTTCTCTTTCTTCCCCCTGCTTCTGGCTTGCCAATCTGCCCCTCCCCCTCTTGCCCCTCTTGCTTGCTAGTTTTCTGGCCCGCTTGCCAGCCCCCCCCCTCTTTCTTGCTTGGTCGCCACCCCCCCCCCCCTGTTGCTTGCTTGCTTGGCCCCCTTTTCTGCTCTGGCCCCTCCCCCCCCCTTTGTTTGCTCTTGCTGCCCCCCCCTCTGCTGGCTTGCCACTCCGCCCCCGCCCCCTTTGACCCACCCCCCCACCCCCCCAATGCCCTCCTGCCCAGCGGACCAAGCCACCCCCCCTCCCTTGCCACCAGGCCCCATAGCCCGGCCAAATTTGTTCACACCCAGGTAATTTTTTTTCTTGTTTTTTTTTGTGATGATGTGACTGATTTTTTTTTTTTTTGGTAACAAGCCTGGCCTGATTTGTTCATGCACAGTATTTTTTTTTTTTTTTTTGTGATCACATAACTGACATTTTTTTTTTTTTGGTAATCCTCTTTTGATGGCTTTTCCTGCAATTCTGTTGCTTCTTCCACCGCACTCACAATGTTATACTCTAAATAGAATCCCTTCTTGATCCTCACCCCAAGCAGACCATTTGCCTGGCAGGGAAAAAGATGGAAGTATATGAGGTGACAAGCAAAAGAGAGGTGGCAAGCAGAGGAATTTGAAGCAAAAGAGGGATAAAATGAGGGCATAAGAAATCTCTTTGGAACTTGCAGAGGGGGTAATTGATGAAAAGGTTGTATTTTCTGGACAGAAACTACAAACTTTTGATCTGTATCCTGCCATCACTGCAAAAAAGAAAAAGAAAAATTGAACACCCTCACCTGCTTAGTTCAAAAATTCAAAGCAGACAATCAAGCAATTCCATTTCTTCAGCCATGGAAAAGTAATTTTTCTCAATTATTCTGATCACAAGGGTCTTGTTGCAATAATTGAATTTGTCCCATTGGATAAAATTTCTGACCAAGACAAGAAGGACATCAAATATGTGACAACTTTCCTTCACCAGTCAAAGACATTTGTCAACACTGTTGGTCCCTTAAGATCTTGGGCTGGAAAAATGTGGGCAATTGGATGGCAAAAATCATTGCACCCCTTTGAGTTATTTGGACGCTATTTGAAGAAATCATCTATTCAATCTTCCCCTCAAGAGTATGCTTTTCTCAATCTTAAGGCAGACAAGGTCTTCCAAATTTTAGGACAAATTTGTGCAATTTGGCCAGACTTCCCTTGGAGTCAAACTGTGAAATAATGAAGGACAACCAGATCCCCTCCTTCTCATCACTCAAATTTGGTTCTCGGCCTACTCTCTTTGACTGCTCTCCGCATGTCACTTTCACATCCAACTCTTTTTACAACTCTCCTCAAACTGACAAAGATGACACCTCTGATTATTCCTTTTTACGTGCAGTTCCAACCAAGAAATCTAAGGGACAACTTATTGAAACTACAGATGAATATCAAGTATCAGAAGGCCATTTTTTTTCCTGACCTGGGCTTTGGAATTGATTTCAAGCAAAAACTTATAGGCAAAATGGTTTGGGCAGCCAATAAGTACAAGCACTGTAATTTTCCTGCTGTAGAGAGTGCCACTCATACAAGAATGGAAATGTCAATTCAAATCAACAAAACCACTCAAAACACTTGCAGGGACTTGGGGAGTGGGAAGATATACTCTAGGGAGAAAAATATAAATAAAAATAAAAAATATTTTTTTATTGGTGGGGCTAAAAATAGTCTTAAGCATTGTTGTAATCAAAATGATTTTTTTTCTTTGTAAGTTTTTCATAAAATAAAATATATTTACATGCCCAGAATTTGAGTAATCTTCTTTAATTGATCTACTGTTCTACTGCTACCAATTTATGCCACAGCCATTGACCACTTATCCTTTTTTTCCGTTGCCAGTTGTTACCTCTCCATTTCTAGTTGTGCTTGCTGTTGATCCTCCTCCTTTTCCTCTGGTTGAAATTCTAGCTAAGGCTGTTTCAGCTTCCACTCAGCATCCCATTTTTGTTTATGAGCCAAACTCTTGGCTTTCTGCTGTTGAAAATCAATAGCCAGTTGACAATCCGGCTTCTCCTTTTCAAACTGAAGTTTTTCAGATTCAATTTGCAATTTCACTGTTTTTCAGAGGGAAATAGGAATGAGCTTGATTTTTAAAGCAAGTAGAATCCAATGTGCTTACTTGAATCTTGCTTCTCCATGGTATCCTCAAAGCCCAAAAGATTTGAAGTGTTTCTCATCTTTTGAATGCTATTTGGGCTGATGTTGATGGAATTGGAGGCCTTTTTCTTTCCATTTTCAGAGGAGGTTTGTTTGGTAACATCATTGCTCTCATTTGAAGGGGATGTGGGAGGCCCCATTGGCTTGAGTTTTTGGCCATTCAGGAATTGATTAGCCTGTTTTTTTACAATTTAAATCAGTTGGTATTAACCAGAAAGAATAAAAAAGAAGTTGGTTCCTTACTTGAGCAGATCTTGATGGCAATGGTGATATGGGAATGTAATCCTCCTCATTGGCCAAGTTCTCCAGTTCTTCCACCCCAGGAAGAGAGCAATCAAAAGAAGTAAGTGAGGGGTCCAAGGTTGGGTTTTCCTTATCAATCAATTTGTAAGTAGATTTGATTGGAGCTGATTGTTTCTGAATATCCTCCTTTGCATTGGATGGGGGCCACTCAAAGGCAAATTTTTCATTAAGGTCCTCATTGCTAGGATGAACATCCCCAGCCAAGTCCTTGGCATAAACTGAATCAGATTGTTGGGCGTCAAAAGCAGCTAGAGGTGTGATGTTGGCCTTCTTTCCAAAGATTTCATCCATTTAAATATAAAAAGGACAAATGAAGTCCAACTTATCAACCACCAAGTTGATTCCCTTGGCTTTGTTGCAGTCAGTGATAACAAAGTCGGTGGAGATTGAAATGGAGTGGGCCTTTTTGTACCTGACTTGATAATTCTTGAATTGCTCCCTCATTGGTTTGGATGACAGATCCAGCCCAACTTTTGTTTTTTTCTTGAGTTCATTGGCCATCAGGAGATAAACATTGAACTTAGAGGATGGAGGTTAGCCAACGCGTGTTTCATTTTCCAATCCAAAGCAAGCATTGTAGTTGGACAGAATTTTGAGCCAGTTTACCAGGATGATGTGATCAGCTCTCTTGAGCTGACTTGAGCCTTTGGAAGCTGATGGGGGAGGATTTTTGGATGTTGAGTTACTTGGGGATGTTTGCTTTGGTCCATTGGATTGTTTAGTTGACTTGGGGGGGGAGGATGACTGAGGGGCCATTTAAAAAGAGTAAGAGGGATGAAGGGATGAAGGGCTATGAGAGCGTTTAAGTGGTGAGAGTGATGAAGTGATGAGAGAATGAGAGTGATGAAGCAAAGAGGATAGGAAGAGATGAGAGCGATGAAGTGACAAGAGGGATAAATCCATGAGAGTTAGGATGTGATGAAAGCGATAAAGTGATGAGGATAGTGATGCAATGAGATTTAGCTGGATTTTATGAAAGAAATAAATGGATGAGAGTGATGAAGTGATGAGGATAGTGATGAAGTGATGGGGATATTGATGCAATGAGATTTAGCTGGATGTGATGAAAGCAATAAAGTGATGAGAGTGATGAAGTGATTAGGATAGTGATTAATAGATGAAGAGAAATGAATCAATTTTTTTCAGGTGAGGTTGGAGGTAGAATTTTTTGGAGGTTGGATTTGGAAAACCAGGGGTGTATGAAGTAGACAGGCGGTGGAAGCCTTTATATATTTTACTTTAAAAAACCCACTTATTTCCAGGTAACTCTAACATTTCTGATGTGAAATAAGTGGTTTTTTTTTATTTTTAATGGTGGGTTTGAAATGGTGGATTTTGTTTGAAACCTGCCATTAAAAAATAGAGGGTTTTCTTAACTCTGATACACACTAATAGAATTTACTTGTATTCTTCCATGTTTTTTTGTCTGCAGAGAATCACTATCAGTAACTTAATGGTTTTATTTGGGAAGGAATGATTTTTCAGAGCTTATGAAGATATCAATTAGTTTGTATAGAGTTATCCAATCCACAGTTGCTTTAATGGTGGGTTTCAACCCAAAACTGCCATCAAAAAATCAAAAACCTAATTTTTTCAAATCAGGGCAATGTTAAATTTGCCACCCAACACAACCCATTCATGACTCAAAATGGATTGCATGGCACGGTTTGCAACCCATCTTTGTTTTTAATGGCTTTTTGCAACCCATCTGAGGTTTGAATGGCTTTTTGCAACCCATCTAAGTTGTTAATGGCCATTCACAACCCAGAAGGTTTGAAAACCACCCCACACAACCCATTTTTAGCTGTGAACAGGTTGTCCAGGGTTTCCAATTTCACATTTATTTCTTTATTTGTTTTTTTAAATTTATTCATTGATTTATTTATTTATTAATGTGTTTTTCTGTTTGTTTGTTTGTTTATTTTTTCATTTCTGCTCACAACTCATATGGGTTGTTAACCTCTGTTCACAACTCATTTTGTTTGTGAAAATCTTTTCACACCTGTTTTCAACCCCTGGGTTTCAAATTTAGCGTTTCCCTTCACATCAGGAATTTCAGAGTTACCTGGAAATAAGTTTTTTTTTCCAATATACACCAGGTGAAAAATGGAGGCTCATGATAGAATTTTCCTGCCTGTAATTTTGGTGTTACTGAAAGGAATAACTCTGGTGTAACTGGAGGTTAAGAAAACAATATATCCAAAATACAAAACATGTAACTCTTTTCCAAAAAACAGCAAATCCAGTTTTAACTCTGATACAATGCACATGCATCCCAGGTTTAACAGAGGATATTAACTTCAAGTTTCATAGAAAAAAAATCAAAACCTTTTACAAGGCAGATGAAAAAAAATGAAGCGTAAATATGACAACTGATAATTTAGGTTGTGGCCATAACCAGGCCTTCCATTTCTTCTATCATGCCAACATGATTTAACTGGTTTTTGAATTCATCATGTTCTTTGGATTTTCTTGCCAAGTACTCAATTTTAGAGTTGACAAAACCAGATGGGGGAATAAATGGAATGCTTTAATTGAGACAGTAAGATTACTTGAAAGATTTTTTGATTCAAAATTCTTCATGGAACCTATCATTTATCAAAAATCTCTTCCAGCTGAAAAAAATCAGAAATTGATTTTAACTTTCTCACTTATTAATGATTTCACCAAGATTAAAGATTTTTTCCAGGAACAATTCAACAGAAAACTCAAAAAAAATCAAACTGAATCTCAAGAAGTGGAATCCTTTTTGAATGCTTGTACAAACTTAATCAACTTTGAGTTTCATCCTGGGCCTATTTGATCCTTTCTCTGTTTTTTTTGCCTGACCAATTTTTTTATTCATTTTTCTCTAAAAAAAATGTATAAAATCATCCATTGAGCTCTTTAAGTCAAGTTTTGTGTGTTCCAAGGCTTCATAAAACAAAAAAGTATTCATAGCAGGGCACCAGCTTGAACCAAAAAAACCAAAAAGACTTTTGGATTAAGATTTCATTGCAAAACCAAAAATTTAATTTATTTGGAGTTTTTGTTGGACAGGAAAAATCTTATTTATTATTAATGCTGATTTAAAATGGGGGAGATCTCTAGAACTTAATTTTTTGAATTAATTGACCAAACCAGATCAAAAACAAAAATTTAACATGAAAAAATCAAACACCAATTAATGGTTATTAAGAAAACTTGAACTCATTTGGAATACCATATCCCAAAACATTTTCAGATGGTGGATTTTTCAATATCTAATTTTTTGGGATATTTTTGGGTTTTATGACCACCGCAGTCTTTCAAAATAATTTCTATTGAACTGAAGTATAATTTATTTGCAGGAAAAAAACCTAAATCCAATTTGGAAGAAGGTTTTGGACCCATGCACAAGGACACTGTGTATATGCATGCCATTTTTTTTCAATCCTCAATGCACAGAGTGTACCCCAGACCTTTGAGCAAAGGTCTGTGGGAAATTAATGTCTCAATTTTGAAGGTTTTGTGGAATTAATTCATATTGGGCATTCTTCAAACAGAAAATTAAACACCAAATCCCATGTTTTGAACATGCATAACTCCATCAACCCTGGGTTGTAATTCTATCTTAAATGGGCTGCAACTCAATTGCCACAATTTTAAATACCTTTAATCTGTTTCCTGCCCTTTCCAAGAGGAAAAATCCAATTTTTTTTCCTGAATTATATCTACCTGTAAGTTTTTTTAGGAAAATTACAAGAAAATTGATGGGTGCATACTAAACAAACCAAATTTCACTCATATGAACTTATAAAAAATTTATCATTTGGAAAGAAATTGACCAAGTTTTTTTTGAAGGGTAGCTTCCAGAATTTTTCAATTGTTGAATGTTCAAAAATTCTATTCAAAAAATTTATAAATACTGTAGTCTAAAAACACCCTGTGAAAGATATTTTAAGATTTATTTTTTACAAAGCAGATGCTGTGGAGTCAATGAAAAACACCAAAAACAGATTACACTCCATCATGAAAATCTATCAAACAAATAAGTCTGTGGGGAAACCAGGAGGGAAGGGACCTACTCAAAGATTTCAAAATCCTAATAAATTAATTTTTTGAAATGGTATCAACAAACTGAAATATCCACAAGGGGAAAAAAAATTGGAAAGACATTATAGATTTGGTTTATCTTACTGAATCACTGATTATTTTACTCCACTCCTGTTGTGGGTTTTATGGAGCTAATGGTTCAGCTTTGCATAATAAGCCAACAAGATTAACCAATAAAAAAATATTTTTTCAGTTTGAAAAAATTTTGCTTCTTTAAACAGTTTAGCTACAAAAATGGGTTTATTTTTCACTTAATAATGGACTTCTTTGATTTTTTGTTCAACAATTTAATCACTCAAAGTCCCAACCATGACGGAAAATGAGAAACAAGAGTGATGGTTGATAGAATTTGACCTGATAAATTGCTTTAAGAAGCTTAAGACCAGACTGGTCAAAACAACAGGATTCAATAATTGATAGACAGAATAGTCAAGTCAATAAAAATGAAATAAGAGTCAAGGGATATGGAATCCTACCCCAAATAATAAAATGATAGGCAGAGGAGCTGAAGAAGACCACTGATAGAAGGAGAAGCCTTAGGACCCTAGGATAGTCAGATAGCAGAGTAGACTAGCAACAACAGTTCAGATTGAGAGCCAGGACATTGATGGGAGCTGTGATCTCTTTCTCACCAAATGAGAACACAGCCGCAATTCAGATAGGTAGCAACAAGTGAGATTATTGACAAATGTTGAGGATAATTGAGAGAGCTGCAGTAGATTGGATAGTTCAAATGCCAAGTTGAGAACCGGTGAGTAGTTTTGAGTGAAGAGGAGTACCAGTTAAGAGTTGAGTAGACAAGAGTGAAGAACAGGAAATAGAAAGGAACAGGAACAAGTAGATGAGAAGACAAGGAATGGAGAATTGAAGATGAATGAGCTGATGAGGAAAGGAAGAGAGATGACAGCAGGGATAGAAGAGTGTGAATTGTGAGGAGCCACTGTGGTTGAGAATCCCCCCTGAAGAGTGGTTCAAGTGACCCGAGGAAGAAGAAGTGAAAGACTTCAAATATGGAGTATGGGAAGTGAGATGACAGGAACCTGTGGCAGTGAGAATGAAATTTCAACACCCCGGATCATTTGATGAGGAAGAGTGAGAAGGATGGAAAAAATGGGAAGTCAATAGGTTCAAGGATTGTGAGGCAGCAGCTTTAGTGAGAGCATCCGCTATCATTTCTGACAATGTGATGAGAGAAATAAGGATTTTCTTTCCATTGTAGAGTTTACAAATGTGTTCAAACTTGATGTTGAGATGCTTGGTTTTTGAGTTTGATCTGAAATGATGAATCTTTTTGAGTAGTCCTTTATTTTCAATGTGAAAGAGAGAAGGAGACAATTTTGTGTTCCATAGTTCTGAGATCAAATGTGACCACCAATAATCTTCTTGAATGCCATCGGACAGATCATTGAGCTCATATTCAGTGTATGATAAGGTTATATTTTTCTGCTTGTTACTTTTCAAGGAGATTGGGCAAGTTTTCCAAAAGGCTACAATTCCACTTTGGGAAGACCTAGTTTCAAGATCATCCGCCCACGTGGCATTGGTGTACACGTCTATTTTAGGATTTTCAGATGGCTGCAGATGGAGTCTTAGTTTGTAATTGATGGTTGATTTCAGGTACTTCCAGCAATGTATCACTTCCCTCCAGTGATGAATGCCCAGGCAATGGTTAAATCTGGATAGAATAGAGGATGCAGCTGCAATGTCAGGATGCAATTGACAAGATAGATAGTTGAGAATGCCAGTGAATTGTCTGTAGTTGACTCCTACAGACTCAAATTCCTTGAGTTCCTTGTCACACGCATGATTTAGTTGAATACCGGGTGTAAGAGGAGTAGCCACTGGTCTGCACTTGGAGAGATTCAAAAGTTGGATACCTTTGTTGATAAGATTGGACTGTGATAGCAAAAAGCTGATTTGATCCAAATCTACGTTCATCCCCAATAATGTGTCTAGATCATGAGCTGACAAGTTAGGTAATTGATGAAGGAACAACTCCTCAAAGGCCTCCGTCTTACCCACCACTACTAATTCATCAAATCAGAAAAAGATATAGGAGTCTTGGTTTTTATGAATAAAGACACAGGCATCTGACTAAGAATGTTGATAGTCAATCTCTTCAAACCACTCAGTGAGTTTAGGGTTCCAGTTAGCTGGAGCTTGTTTCAGACTGTAAAGATACTTCTTGAGTTTGAGAAATGGACTAGTTTGAGCAGATTCTTTTGGAGTTTTAATGAAAATATCTTCCTCTAGGGGAGCAAACAAAAATGCACTTTTGACATCAAATTTTCTAACAGGAAGATTTTTGTCAGCCGCAAGAGTGAGAAGAAGAAGGATAGAGGGGAATTTTCCAGTAGGTGCAAACGTGTCAAAGTAGTCCACCATGGATTCCTGTTTGAACCCTTTAATACACAGTCTGGATTTGAGGTGTTCTGGAGAGGAATTTGTGATGGGTTTGAGGCAATTGACCCACAGAGTATTGAGCCAACAACTTGGTGTTTCAGTGGCATCCTCCCACACTTTGTGTTGTTCAATACTTTCAAGTTCTTCTTTTTTGGCAGCTCAGACCTTGTTGGGATCCAGTTTTTTTGAGAGATAGATGTATTTGACTGTTTTTACGGCAAGAGTTCTTTCTCTCAGAAGGCAAGTGGGAGAAATTCCTTTGCTAGCATCTTCATATACTGATTCAGAAAAACTTGCTGAAGGTTTGATGATTGACTGATCCTTGGGAGGAGACTGATCCAATGGGGAACCTGAGAGTTCTAAGGCTGTAGATCCTTCATCTGTAGGCAAGGCTGTAGATCCTTCATCTAGAGATTCAGGTTCTTCTTGAGAGAAATTGTGATTTTTGCATTCAGGCATCCATTCTTTGGAGGAAAAATTGTTTGCATGCTTGCATTCTATGTCCAGGAAACAAGTGTTCTTTGAGTCTATCACCTTACCAGTTGATGTGAGAATTCTGCATGATTGAATCTTGGGATTATATCCAATCAGGTGACCAATCTCTCCTGGAGGGAGTAGTTTTGATCCAGGATCTTTGGGAAGAATAAGATAGGATACTGGAGTGCCTAGAGGATGGAAGTAAGAGAGAGGAAGCTTAGTGCCTTTGAACAACTCATGGGGTGATTTTTTGCTTTTATGAGACAGAATTTGATTAATTGCTAAAGCAGAAGCCTGAGCCACTTCATGCCACATTCCTATGGTAAGATTAGAATTATTCAGGTTCAAGAAAATTGGCTCTATAATAGTTTGATTAAATTTTTTGGCCAGTCCATTGAGCTGAGGGGTATATGGATTGGAGAACCGTTGACAAATTAGGTTTTTCTTGCAGAATTCAGCTAGTTTGGAGTTCTCAAACTCAGTCCCATGATTGGAGTGGAGGATGGAGGGATAGTAGTTGAATTGTTTTTCCTCCAGATCAATGGCTTCAATAAGTAATGAGGGAATTAGTTCCTTACTGCTAGCCGGAATAACAGCCACATATTGAGAGAACGCATTGGTAAAGGTTACAAGATACTTTTTCCCGTTATTTGAGGTGGGTAGGGGCCCAATTGAATCAAGGTGAAGTTCTTGAAAGACATGGTCAGCCAATGAAATTTGTGAGTGAAACAAAGCTCTGGTCACTTTTGATACAGCACACAATTTAAATTTCTTGTTTTTCTTGATAGGAATGTTCAGCTTATGTTTCAGTCTATGGTAACTCACATGTCCTAGTGATTTGTGAAGTTTTTCAGCATAGGACAAATGTGATTGATATGTAAAAGAGGTTGGAGGATAAAACCTGAGACAGGGAATATGGTTGATGTAATACCCTTTCATTGCAAGTTTTCCAAGTTTGTAGACAAGAAACACATTGGACTGGAAATCAACAAGATAATCATCAAGAAGGAGTCTTCTCAGGGGTATTAGTTTGATTGAGATATTAGGAACAAACAGAGCGTGGTTAAGTTTGACATCTCCCAAATCGCATTTCAGATTGACTTCTCCTTTCCTCTTCACATCCAGAAGGTTTCTTCCACAGCTTGTACTAATCATTCCTATTTCTGATTGGTCAAGATTTTTAAACAGATTGGGGTCAGAAATCATGTGATTGGATGAGCCTGAGTCAAGAACAAAATTGAGAGAATCTTGACAGCTAGAGGTGGAGAGAAAGCTGACATAATTCTTGGATTCAGAAGGGGTATTGTTCTTTGGTCTGAGGTGAGGATACAACATCTAAAACTTTTTCTTAGGATTATTTGCAAGAGTGTTGTGTTTCCTTGGTTTGCATTACCCAGAAGAGTCAGTAAATAGAGAAGCAATCTGATTTGACAAGGAAGCAGATGAGTTGCTCATTCTTAATTTGTTTGTATGTATGCAAAAATGATCCAAAACAGCATTGGGGTTGATGTCAGACTGAAAGTTTGAATGATTAATTGATTGCTTGATGTTCTTCAGAAAATTTGGCAGCTTATCAAGGATCATATAGGTAAGAATGTTGGCAGGAAGAACAATTCCAATTTTTTGCAGCTTATTGACTCCATTCTTAATTTCCAAAATAAATCCTTGGATATTTTTCTCATTGAACACAATAGAGGTCAATTAGCTGTATACCCAAACTCAATTGGACAGTTGAGAGGACACAAAGTGTTTGTGAATTTTCCGCCATATCTCTTTGGCACTTTCTTTGTTTCTGGTCAATACAATGGTTGTGTGAATAGACAAAGAAATCTTTGAAATTAGAATCAAGGTGAGAATTGTGTTATTGGTGGCTGAGAGTTCTTCAGTATTGGATCCAATGATATCTTTCAGTTTAGCAAGATTTAAGAGAGAGTTTATCCTGGTTTTCCAGATGGTGAAGTTGTCCTTGGTGAAAACAGGAATAGCTTCTAAAGTGGTCTTGAGAATTTTTGGATTGATGTTGTCCATTGTAGCTGAGCCAGACCTGGTCTTGAGAGGTTAGCAATTGGAGATTGCATTCAACTTTTGAATGTGATAGGATTTGACCTGATAAATTGCGTTAAGAATCTTAAGACCAGACTGGAAAAAAAAAACAGGATTCAATAATTGATAAAGACAGAATATTTAAGTCAATAAAAATGAAAGAAGAGTCAAGGGATATGGAATCCTACCCCAGAAAATGAAATGATAGGCAGAGGATCTGAAGAAGACCACTGATAGAAAGAGAAGCCTTAGGAACCTAGGATAGTCAGATAGCAGAGTAGACTAGCAACAACAGTTCAGATTGAGAGCCAGGACATTGATGGGAGCTGTGATCTCTTTCTCACCAAATGAGAACGCAGCCGCAATTCAGATAGGTAGCAACAAGTAAGATTATTGACAGATGTTGAGGATAATTGAGAGAGCCGCAGTAGATTGGATAGTTCAAATGCCAAGTTGAGAACCAGTGAGTAGTTTTGAGTGAAGAGGAGTACCGGTTAAAAGTGAAGTAGACAAGAGTGAAGAACAGGAAATAGAAAGGAACAGGGACAAGTAGATGAGAAGACAAGGAATGGAGAATTGAAGATGAATGAGCTGATGAGGAAAGGAAGAGAGATGACAGCAGGGATAGAAGAGTGTGAATTGTGAGGAGCCACTGTGGTTGAGAATCCCCCCTGAAGAGTGGTTCAAGTGACGCAAGGAAGAATAAGTGACAGACTTCAAATATGAAGTATGGGCAGTGAGATGACAGGAATCCGCGGCAGTGAGAATAAAATTTCAACAATGGTTCTATTCACTATCAACCAAAAACATGCATAAAAAGGCCCTGAAAAATTCATCAAATCTGAGGAATATTCTTTTAGTATGAATAAAATAGCTAATTACAGTCTCAACATCATTTTTTGTTTGATTTAAAAAGCATATGAGAAAGTTTTTTCAAAGCTTAAAGTATTCAGTCAATAATCATGCAATTCTGGAGTTTTTATGAAATTTTTGATGAATATAATGGCCCATCCTGGTCAGTATGTTAGTTCAAAGAAAATGTTTGAAAAAAGGATTGAATATTTTTTTTGAAATGAATAAGGAACCAGCTTGACTAGGTTTTTGTTCCAAATTTCAACTTCCAGATTAACAGCAGTCAAATTATCCCAACATTGATTTTTTTTATTTAACTTTGAATTTTTTTGGGAAATTAATTCAAATTTTATAATGAATTTTCAAGAATGGAAAAATTTAAAAATAGGGTTTTAGGTTTTTCATGCCCCCAAACCTGAAAAACACGCGGTTTGGACCTCTGGCAATGTCCTGCAACGTCCCCCACCCATGCAGTAAAGCTGGAATAAACGCGGTTTTGGGGGGTTTTCAAAAAAAAAATGGGGGATAGGGGGGAATCTCAAACCCCTGTAGAATAAATCCCAAGAATTTTGGCCATTTTTAAGGCCTTCAAAATTGCCCCCAAAAAACTGAAAAAAAAACGCTCCACACTGTGGTAGTCCAAACCTGTCCTATAGCCATCAGACTCACTATTTTAGTGTAACAACAGCTCATACCCTCAAAGTAACCTCAGAAATTGATTCTACATCAGAAATAACCCATAGTCACTCAGCCAAAGTACCCCCCATATCTTGCATGGATTAGAAGATACAGCGCAACAAACCTCCAACTATGGCAAACTCATACCCAACCAGGTGTCACAGATCTGTGGAAGGCATAAATAAATACCTTGTAAAACCCTCAAGTAAATACCAGAAACAGCTTACCCTCAACACCAGGACCATACACCAACCATGTCACCTCAGCCAGAAAATAGCAATACAGATACAGGAGGCAGTGAAACTAGTTCAGCTCCTGTCACCTCACCCAGAATGCAAGAAAATATACATACAGGAGGCTGTGAAGAATTATACAGGAACATTGCAGGCATGAGGAAGTGGAACCAGTCTCAACCAGAACAAAACAAATAAGCAAACATACATACAGGAGGAGAAGTATAGGCAGGAGAAAGTGGAACCAGGATCAACCAAAACCAAACAAACTACCGGAACCAACCCACCACAGCAACACACAGCAATTTATGTATCCAGTAGCATGTGCTGCCAAAAAAACTACCAGTACAAGTACCATAGACCTACCCAGCAATATATGTAGGCAGTCAAGACCATGCAGCACCAAACAAACCACCAGTAGTGCACAGAAATACATGAAAGTAGAAGCAAGTAGCACCAAACAAACCACCATTGAATGCACAGCAACACATGTAGGGAGAAACAAGTAGCATCAGACCAACCACCATTACTTCACAGGAATATATTGTTTCTGCACTTCACAGAAGTTTATGCAGGGCTGTGCATGCATGAAACCCCTGTACCAGCTTTTTTCCAACCAGAAAAAATGCCTCATTTAAATGTACAAGCTTTTCCCAACCAGAAAAAATGTCTCATGTAATTGTATCTCACTGCTCCTCACCAGAACAGGGAGAACCCTCAGGGGCAGCCTTGAGCACCCCTGGGGGCAGGAACTTTCTATTTAAGGAGGGCCCCTCTGCCCTATCCAAGTTGTATCACCATCCATCACCCACCTCTACTCAGATATCAGGCCCTCTGGCCCAATCACCCACCACCTATAAGGCCCTCTTGGTCCAGATAAAATAGTATCAGTGAACCAGTTATAAAGAAAACAAGAAATCAGAAACCAAGTTATTACCCATACTTAAACAATTAAACCACCCAACAGGTGCTTGAATAAGGGTTTTTCTGTGACCCAAATATTGAGCACCATATTAAAGAAAAACAAACCATTAATAAATAAATAACCCTTACAAAGAAAGAGAGCACAACAAAAAAAAACTACCAAGCTTTCCTCTACCCAGCCCCATGTGGGTAAAGCCAGCCTTGGGTCCTCTCCTGAACCACCCCTTTGATAAAACCTTGAACCCTTTAATCTTGGGATATTTGTTCAGATCAAATATATCTGATCATTAACTGACCAATAATTCAATAAATCTGGTCTATTCTTCAACAAAAACCTACCGATAACAAGTTAATAAATAATCTATGTCTGATCTGAGACCTATTTTAAGTCTCAAAGAAACCAGCCATTAATTTAAATAAATTATTGTGCAGACTTAATATAGTACTAGAAGGGCAGGCAATTCAAAAAAACTCTTAGTATATACTAATACTCTAAAGGAGTAGAAGTAAAACTGAATTCCCCTTCAAAGACTTCCAGCAAGCTATTTAATACTTTTATTTATATAATCCCACAGGACTCTCTACAACGCCTCAAATCTTTTCACATTTTTAATCTTTTTTTGTTGATCATTTTGAAAAATCTGTAGAGAAAGAAAGTTTCCAAATATGGAAGGCCATTCAATTATAATTTTTTTCAGAATTTTAGTGCTTCACTTTCCTGCCAGAAAATTGGATTTACATAAAAAATGAGACATTATTTTCAATTATTTTTTTTATTAAATCTGTTAAAATGCGGATGCACTCAGGTAATGTGCATAGGAGTGTGTAATCCAAATTGGATTCAAAAATGGTCCTCCACGGCCCATTGGACATCATGTGGGCCATGTGGGCCTATGTGGGTGTTATTTGTTTTTGGGCATTTGGGCGCCAAAACACGTTTTTATGGTCTTTTGAGACACGGGCTCTCACGGGCCCACCAGGGTGGATGGGCCACCCAAGCCAGATGGCTTATTTGGGCATAAAAGGGCCCAAGCTTTATTATGGACATACTTGGCCAGACGGGCTGGCCCGCCAAAGTATGTAATTCTCACGATTTGGGCTTGGGGCGGCCCATTGGGGCTGCCGCCCCTGTTGCGGCCCGCTAGGAGCCGCCGCCTGTGTTGCGGCCCGCTAGGGGCCGCCGCCCGTGTTGCGGCCCGTTTGGGGCCGCCTGTGTTCCTTGGTGCAGCCCATGCGGGGACCAACGGCCCGCGCGGGGCTGTTGCCGGGCCAAGGGATCCCGCGCGGTGCAATTCCGGGCCCGGCAACCAGCGCCGCAGAGCCGGGGCTCGTGGCCCCGGCTTGCTCCCCCTCCCCTTGCTCGCCGTTGTGAGGGGGATGGGGGCAAGCTGGCTGGGTTGAACCAGCCAGCAACCGGCCGCAACAGTGCGGTCGGTCAGGGCAGGGGGGACCTGACCACCCCCTTGCCCAAGGAGGTGGCGGCGCCGGCCGCAAGCATAGCAACCAGCAGATGGGGGGGGGAATTTATCACCCCTCCACCATTGAGCGTGTGAAGTGACCAAGCAGGGGCGCTCTCCCCCCCCCCCTTTACCAAGGGGGAGGAGCAATGGGCCTGGGGGGACCTGATCACCTCCCAGGCCAACTTTCTTGACAACGCCCTGGGGGTATTGACCCCCAGGGCCCCTGGTGAGGGGATTTGACTGCCCCCACCAGGAATTTGAGAGAAAGAGGGGGGGGACAGCATGTCCGCTGGTCACACCCCCCCATGTGAGTCTGAGACCGGACCCAGGTGTGCCCTGGGTCCCACCTGGCCCATTTGAGGGGCCAGGGGCTGGCTGCATGAGGCAACCAGCCCGTAAACAAAGTAATGAGGTCATCATGGCTGGTTGTAATGGACAACCAGCCAAGGGGATTGAACAGCAAGGGGCTGGTTCAGCCCCCTAACGGTGGAAACACTGGAATGGACCGGAATAGGCTGGTCATAAGGGTTCAGGAGCTGACGCCATGCGGGCTGATGTAGTCCCAACCAAGTAACAAGGCCAGTAGAGCCTTTAGAGCTCTTTTTGGGCGGAAAATTTGCCTTTTGGCTTGTTTTATCATGGGCTCACAAGAGGCCAATCTTTTTTACTTAAGGAGCTCTTCTCCCTGCTGTTTTCCATCCATTCATTCATCATTCCAATCAAATTCATCCAACATATTGCCCCATTGTGAGAGACCCATTAGCCAATATTGACACCCAGTGTCCAGCATTTCTTTTGCTTTAAATACTGCTCATTTGCCTAAGCTAATTGCTGGCCATAATTCTAACAAAATCATCAAGCAAAAATTGTTGCTTCTTGAGATTTGCCTTCTTCACTTGGTGTACACAAGGAATCTCCATGAAAGAAGAATAATCAAAATCAGAACAGGTGGTTGATTTTTCTGCTGAAATTTGAAAGCAATGCACAATCTTGAGAGCATAGTGGGTTATTTTTCCTGAGAGGTGTTCAACAAAATATGGGATTCCAATCAAGTTCTTGAAGTCTTGATGAGAAGTTTCAATGGCATTTTCATGGAGTTGAATTGAAAATGAATGATATATTTGGTTAACTACATCAGAGAAGAAACCAGAAGAAGTTTTGATAAATCATTTAACATAAGATTGAAGCCCTTCTATTCTAGATCTGCTGGTATTTCCAAAATGCAGGTGCTTTTTTGCATCATATGAAATGAATTTTCTTTTTAGAGGAAGCCAGTTTTCAAGAAGGTATTCAGAAGTAGGGGGATTCCTGACTAAATTCAGTTTGTTAAAATTATCTTGATGAGAATTTTCAGATTTGGATTTGACCAGAATATTCCAGTGTTTTCTGAATATTCTCCATTCTTCTTCAAATTTAATTTTTTTTTCTACAATTTTTTTGAATTTTTTTGAAGAAATTCCAGACACAGAGTAAATGATGAGAGTTGGTAAATACAGGTTCAATGGAACAAATCAGGGCTTGCTCTTTGTCAGTCACAATGACTCTGGGTTGCTCATGTTCTAATATTTTATGAAGTTGTTGGAGAGCCCATTTATAGTCTTCCTTTCTTTCTTGCAAGAGGAAACAGAAACCAAAAGAGAATTTTCTAGCGCAATTGTTGACCCCAACAATGTGAAGAAGAGGCATGAAAAATTTGTTGGTTTTATAGGTACATTCCATCATCAATACTTATGGAAAGAGTTTGATTAATTGGATAGAATCTGGGTGAGAAATGAAGAACTAATATGACCATTTTGATTATTGATTTCATATGTGAAAGAAGAGATTCTTCATTCCATTATTAAAGCTTCTATGGGTTATTTTCCTTCCATTTTTTTTAAAAAAATTTTGATCTTTTGTCATAGATCGTACTAAGGGTTGTGTGAACAGGAGAATTGGAGGACTGAATTAAGTAATTAAGAATTTTTAGGGGAGGAACCCCAGCATTGGTTAAAGAATTGAACATATCCTCCTTATCACCCTGAATCCTTCTATGAATTGGATTGGTGGGTGGATCAGTTGATGGTGGATGATTGTGATCAGGGGATTGGATTTTTATTTACCAAAGACCAGACTTCTTGTAAAAGCTTTCAGAGAATTTGAAGGGACAGTTTGTTTTTCTAGTTGATGGAAGTCTTTTTCTATCCAAATTGGTTTTATATTCCCCATATTTTTCACATTGGTAAGTATATCCTTGCTTTTTAGTATTTGAGACTTTGGTGGAAATTGCATATCCATGGGATTTAGCCCACTCTTGAACAGCATCCACAAGGTCCCCCTTTGAATGATATGATAATTCAGGTGGAGGAGCCAAAGAAGTGAAATCATGGGGGTGATATAAATCAGTGAAAGCAGTAGAAGGAGAAGCAGCAGAGGCAGATAGTGGAGCAGAAGAAGAAGAAGCAGAGGCAGATAGTAAAAGTTGGTTGATGTTTTTTTCAGAAATTTTTTGTTTGGGATTTTGATTTTGAGATGTTTTTTTATGAAGACTTGATTTTTTTTATTTGTGATTGATTTTTTGGATTCAGGGGGTTCTATTTGATGGGGGTAGAGTGTTGAATTTGATTGGTTGAGTTTTTTTGAGTAGTGATCTGTGGTTGGTTGATTGGTTTTGAGTTTTGATGATTGGTGATGGTGGTGATGATGGTGTGGTGTGGTGTGGATTCTCAATTTTTACAGGTGATTTTGTGGTTAAGGAGAGGACTGGACCGCCCCAAGAGGTGATGAGGAGGCAGGAAATCATTCAAAATCGTATTGAATATCAGATTATTCATATAGAAGAGCCCAAAAATGCGGACATACCCCAAAAAGGGGTTTAAACATGGTATTTTGAGGTTAGACATTTGAGGGCCAAAGCAAGGTTGAAAAAATATGAAAAAAAATATTCATGTTTCATTTGAAGCGCATTTTAAAACTTTAAACTCAGTTTTTCCATTAAAAGAATTAAAATAGAATCAGAAATTGCTTCAAAATGCACCCCAAAACAGACACTTCCCATTATTGTTGTAGATTCATCTTTTTTTGGGGGGGGTGAATAATTGATCTTAAAAATCCCCAAATAAGTTTTTTTGGGCGCTTCACAATGCCCACTAAAATAATGCAAACTGAAAATTTGGAAAATCTCATGGAAACATAACAAAAAGAAAAATCAAAAATAATGTCTCATTTTTTATTTAAATCCCATTTTCTGGCAGGAAAGTGAAGTATTAAAATTTTGAAAGAACTATAATTGAATGGCCTGCCATATTTGGAAACTTTTGGTCTCTTCATATTTTTCAAAATGATCAACAAAAAAAAATTAAAAATGTGAAAAGATTTGAGACGTGGAGGGTTTTTTTCAGTTTTTTGGGGGCAATTTTGAAGGCCTTAAAAATGGCCAAAATTCTTAGGATTTATTCTGCAGGGGTTTGAGATGCCCCAATATCCCCCTGTGTTTTTTTTTTTTTTTGACAACCCCCAAAAACCGTGTTTTTTCCAGGTTTAACGCATGGGGGGGGATCCTTGCAGGAAGTTGTGGGGACGTCCAAACCACGTGTTTTCCAGGTTTGTGGGCGTGAAAAACTTAATGCCCTAAAAATATTGGTATGACCTATATCAAAATGATTTTTTGACCATATGTCACCAAAATATATTAGAAACTGTAAAGAAAACTTGAGTTAAAATTGAACCTCCTTTCACGGATGAATAACATTTGATTGCAAAGTGGTTATAGATTATTTCAACAGAAGTTGTGGTGTGTATATTTGGGAGTTATTTGGATGAATTTCCTGAATTAGGACAGAGTTACAACCCATTTTTAACCAATTTCAAACATTTTTACAGGGTGGCACATGCTCAAATTTGTCTTCATTTTTCCCCTGGTGATATTATTTAAATCTTCATCCTCTCTTTTTCTCCTTTATAATCCCCACCCCAATTATTTTTTCAATTTTCTTTTGGATTTCAGAGTGGACTAGATGAATTAAGAGGTGAGTTGGCTTTACAACATCCAAAACCTTTGAATTCTCCCTCTTTTTTAAAACCCCTTCAACTCACAAGGCTGAAAAAAACTGCCCAAGGAACTCCTTGGACCAGTAACCATCATTCCTCACCTATGGATTGAAATGTATAATTAAAGAAGGGCAGAGCCATCCAGAATTTTTTTTCAATCTATTGTAACTAGTATACCTATTCAGAGATCTACAAAATTTAAACTTACTTGACCAAATCAAGCACTAATACAAGTTTTAAGCAGTCATGTCAACTTGATATGATGTCCTTGAGGTTTGACCAAGCTGATTCTCCTTTTTTTGACCTTCTATTACCATCAACTGCTTGATGATAGGTGTTTAAATACCTGAATTCACTTGGAATAATAAATAATCACCAACATGGTGATCAATTCTTGAATGCTGAAAACAAACAAAAGGTGCTCATTTTTAATACTCTGCATCTAAAATCTCATACCTCTCACTTTGGGATTGAAAAATACTTCAATACCACTTAAATGTTGAGCCTAGTCAGAATTTATCTGATTGGTTTTACTCATGGAGTCTTTTAATTGATGATTTAGTCAATTCAGATAAACTTGGCCAAAGTTCAAGATCTTTATCCAAGGTTTTGAAAACTCTGGTTTCATAAATCAAGCTGCTCTGATGATCATGGTATTCATGGTTTTGATTAATGCTTTTTGTATTCATTTTTGTAAAGAAATAAGTGAATTAAAGCAATCAATTGATTCTTCCCAGAATTTCATCTCATCATCATCAGCTGAACTTGAACCAAGCCATCTATCAATCAAACCTAAGCAGCAATCCAAGAAACTGAAACAAAAACAAGATAATTTATTCCAGAAGTGGATCATTGAAGATTTGATCATCATCACTCTTTTCAGTAAGTCAGAATAAATTTCAATGGTCTCTTGATTCAAATTTATTGTTTAACTTGTTGCCTCTGGGATGGATTTTACAATCTTGAATGATCCTCCTCCATCCCATTCTCTCCTCTGCTTTCATTTATAAATTCCTCTTGAGTTATCAAAGCTCTATTAATCTCTCTCCCTCAATTCCATGTATCCCTGATCACTATATTTGAAAGAAAGACCTCACTCAAAGGGTTTATCCTTCTCCCTTCTTCTCATTTTTTGTTTTGTTTTTCAACCCAGGTCCTACTGTCTGTGACCCTGGTTGGTGTATTTTTTTTGGGTGTGTAGGGGGGGGGGGGGGGTCATGTGTGCATACCCCTTGAACCATCTCTCCCCTCTAATTAATTCTTGATATCTTCACATTTTCAACCCTTGTGGAATTTTTTCTCTATCCCTCATGATATCAATACTTGCAGATCTCATCCTCATCAATCTCCAATTTTACCATTGTTCTCTAATTGTATACATCTGTAATCTTTTTCCCATCCCCCTTTTATCCCTCTGTCTCTTTAACCAAATCCCAAGTTTTTGCATATCTACATCCTCCTGATGCAGCAAAAATCAGTTGAAACAGGTGATTCTTCTCAATCATACCAAGACCATCTATGGGATTGGAGGAAGAAAAGCCCCTGGGGAGGGGAGGAGGGGGTGGTAAGGTGCGTATTGGTCAAGAAGGGTAAAAATTATAGGTGAGGATTTTAAGGACTCAAGATATTTCAAAAAAATCAGGAAAGATTTCTAATCAAAAAAAGAGCAGATAGTGGTGGTGAAAACCAATGATTGATGGCAGTGGTACTGCAGCCAGCTGGGAGGATTATGATGTGGTAGGCCTTCTTCTTCTTTTACTTGTATATGAATACTATTCTTTAATCCAAGATCTTAAATTTCCTGATCAAGTCTGAAAACTTGTGGGTTTTTGAGTTGAAGAGGTTCAAGAGATGAGGTAGAGAGCCCAATGGATGAGTAACTGGAGGGAGAAGTAGTGGCTCATAAGTTTTTGGTTTTTGAGGTGGGGGGGGGAAGTCCAAATGAATTCAGAACTAGAGTAGCAGTAGTGGGATGATAGATGGATAGGTAGGAGATTGTCACCTACCTTGCATGTTGATGGATGGAGATGTATAAATGGCAAGTTTGGAGTTTGTTACCCATCATTTTGATGTTTGAGTATGTGCTTGAAAAATTTGAAGTCCTATAGGTCAGAGTGAAATTGGATTAGTGTTGCTCTGCCTCATGGAGCAAAAATTTTAGTATGCAAAGAATACTTATATATATATATATATATAACTTTGGGATTGGAAATTTCTCAATACACCAAAGTTTGAAAATCAATATTTCATTTGTTTATTTTTATTCATTCTGTTTTTTTTTTTTTGATTTTTTTTTTTGTTTTTTTTTAGAAAAATGAATCAGCTCTGTCCAAGTTTTAGTTCATCCTCTGTATCTGGTAGAAATTCTTCCAAGAGAATCATGATGATTGAATCAAGGTGATCCCTTGGCCCACCTACAAGCCACCAATTGAGATTTGGAATCAAGATCTGAGCCAGAGATCCATATATCCTGTGGTTTCAATCTTCAGCTCTTAAAAAACCTTCCCCTCTCTCTCCTAGTTTCATTTGAGGATCCAGTTGATAGATAGTTATGGGACCCCAAGATCATGAAAAAGTTAATCAATCATCTTGTAGCTTTATTTAAAACTTGGATCATTTGTGGGGAATAGAGCAGATTGGGGTGCATACATACATATATGGTGTAGGATTGGGAGAATTTCATTTTTTTTTTTAAATATATATATATATATATATATTGGAGGAGTAAGAGCATCAAGATCAGTTCTTTTGGCAGTTTGATCATCATCATTTTTTTTTTTTTTTTTTACTTTCAAGTTTTTTTTTTCTTTTTTTTTTTTTTAGTATCAATTAAATCTATCACAATTATTGATACTTGAGGCTGATTCAAAATACTGACCAAATTTATCCCAACAAGGTTAAAATCAACTCAGAATATCCTGAAATATGTATTTATGTATGTATGTACATACATACATAGTTATAACTCATGCTCCCTGAACAACAAGAACAAGAAGATTTATGTAGACTGTTCTGGTCCTTGGACCTTAATTGGAGTACATACATACATACAACACAAGAAGATCATCACCATCATCATAATCACCAAGTGCAAGGTCCATAAGACTGGACCAGTCACTAATTTTCCTTCAACCAGTATGATAATATTAATCATAATAAGAGGATTCATCATCATCTGAAAGTATCTCAACCTCACACCAGCCAGCTGTAGGGTTGCTCATCAAGCTCACAGGAATCATGATATGAATTTATATAAATGCCATAGAATCCTCAACCCATTCAAATCATCAATTCCAAGCCTGACCTAGACTGAAGAAATCCAATCACTCTTTCTCTTAGCCCAAGTTTATCTATAAATATTGAAAGATTGAAAGTCTTCACCAGCCCCTCCTGGTATGGGGGGGGGTCCTTGGCTTTGCACTCATCTATCAACATTTCTTCAATATGCACCTCTTTCATCCATTTCAGTCCACTTTTCCACGTTTGTCTTCTTTTCTTTTTTTTTTCTCAGTCTGCTCTTTTTTTTTTTCAGTCACTTCTTTTTCTCTGTCAACTTTTTTTTTTTTTTTTTCAGTCTATATTCTTTTTTTTCTCTCTCTGTCTTCTTCTTTCCTCAAAAGTCTATTCATCCACAAACTGATGTGTGTAAATAGATCCTAAGCTTTCATAATTTTCAACAACATCTTTGCATGTGTATAAGGTTTTTGTGATATAAGTACATATGTAAGGTTTATGCTTCTTTCTTTCTAAAACTTTTTAACCACCTCTTTGTATGTATATATGAGATTTCTTTTGTACAACCAAAAACCTACAGTGCCAACACATCTTACAAGGACAACCCATGTAAGAATGACTGTGACAGAGGGAATTGACAACACGTGTATAAAAAACACTGATTCCTCACTTGGCTCGAGCGTTTTTTGAACCTTGAACGTTTTTATAAAACCCTTTGATCCCAATTTTGATTTGATGTAACTATCAACAGGAGAAAACATGGCTGAAATATGGTGCAAAGTTATGGTGTGACCTCTTTGTATTCAACAGGAGACCAAATAGCTGAAATATGGCTGCAAGGAAGGTAAGATATGTCCTGTTTTTTTTGTGACTATGGAAGCAAAGGTTTTCTGATGGAGTTTAATGACACACAGTTCATGATCCTCCTGAATCAACCCATAGAGATGTCAAAACTGTGAACTCAAATGGCAGATTGAGGAGGAGTAGTGAAATGAGAAAATTGGATGACCCTCTTCACTATGATTTCTTTTCATCCTTAGGTTGAATTGGGTTGGTTTCCAGAATCAAAAGAACCACCAGGAAAGAATTGGTTGACTACCATGGATTATGATTCAAATCTTCCATCATTCTTTCATCCTGATCATTCAATTCTTTACTGGAGTCATGGTCTGTTCCCAGAATATCTTTTTGACCAATACATGAAGATTGAGAGATAAAGATTCTACCATAATTTTTCATCATAAGATTAATCTAAGGGTTAGGCAGCTCTATGGTCTTGTGGATGCCATCAAAATTGGTGTTGAGATGGGTCAGGGAACAGGTGATTTTCTTTTCTTTTCTTTTTTTTTTTTTTTGATTTCTTATAAAATGTTCAGAGAGGCTGGCTTGGCCAAGGGTCTACTTGAGGACAATCAACCTTTGGAATCAAAGATGGAAAGAGGCTGAGGAAGATCTTCAACCTTCTGAGCTAAGGTAGTTGTTTCTGGAATGCTTTGATCACTCCTTCAGCCTGTAGAACCACTTTGCCCCAGGTGATTCTCCCTTCAAGTTTATGGTTGATGATTTGATTCATTCTGGAATCTAAGATCAAAGTGTTCTCCAAGATGAATCATCAAGATCCATATTTTCAAAAATTGTGGCACAAGTGTTGAAGCAGCTTTTTTTTTTTTTTTTTTTTTTTTGTTTGTTTGTTTGATCTTCCAAGACTCAATCAATCTGTGGAGGAAACAAGGAACAAGATGAAATGGATCCTTGAGGAAGAACAAAATCCTGGTTTTTGATCCATCAGATGTGCAAAACATCCCTCCTCTGAATTCCAGAAAGAAGTCAATATTTGATCTGATGATGAATGCATCTAGTCAAATGGCTACTTCAAGACCCCCATGGATTTGCAGTCTACCTTTTGGAGGAAAGGTGTTGGTCCTTGGTGGATATATGGGCTGGGCAAAATCTTCCCAGTGGTTCAAAAAGCTACATGTCCCCAAATGGTTGATGCAAGGTTTTGTTTAATCCATCTTTCTGGAGACCTTTTGATCTTCAAGGTTCAGTTTTCAGCCAATACAATCAGTTAGAAGTATGTAGCCTGGTGTCAAGGATCCGATCCAGTCACTCAACAAGGGTTCTCTGGTCACACCTACAACTGACCACCACCAACTTTCAATCTGATCATGAGGTTTTGAATGCCATAGAACCCAGACCCAGACCCAAAAACTGAATCATTCATTTGAACTATCTTTCTTTTCAATCACTCCTATATGAATCAATCAAAATTAGCTTGACCATGTTTTAATCCAAAACTTTTTTTTTTTTTTTTAAAAAAAAAAAAAAAAAGTTTTTATTCTTCACATCTTTCCAATCGACCCTCATTCCATTGGCTATCCAACCCGTCAAATCCCAATCAGTCCCTAAATGTTGGGGGGGGGGGGGGTAAGACTGCAGGGTATGCGCCTACGTATGCACATCCGTACCATGATATGGACATACCGTACGCAAGAGCCATCTCGATCGAATGACTGGACTTCTTCTACTGATAAACTACCTCAAGTCTCTCTCTCTCTCTCTCTCTCTCTCTCTCTCTCTCTCTCTCTCTCTCTCTCTCTCTCTCTCTCTCTCTCTCTCTCTCTCTCTCTCTCACCTCCAAACCAGTTCCACATCATCATCATCCAAAACAAAAAAAAAAAAAAAAAAAAAATGAAAAATGAAAAAATGAAAAAATGAAACAAAAAACATTGAAAAAAAAGAAAAACTTTTTTTAGGTTAGGAGGTGAGAGGAGTATATGTACATGAGTATGAATCGCTTAGGTCTATAGAGCCGGGGGGCGAGAGATGGATGGACGAGGTGATAGAGAGACGAGCCGTCGAAGGCATCGATGGATGCGGGTTCTACGTGAGCCCCGACGACTGGCATCTATCTATCTATCTACCTTTCAAGCCTTCCTCCTCCCGCTCTAATCGATCGACCCAAAGCCTCTCGATGGGAGAGACTCTTCCACGGTCCCCTCGCTCACGAGAGGATGGACGATCCAACGAGGGTAGGGTACACAAAAGAAAGATCGATCGATCGATCGACCGAAATCTCAAGATACCATCACGACGGATGATGTTGACTTTCTTCGGTCATCGTTTCGATGGGCCCACGCCCACCCACCTACCGACCCACATCACGAGTCTCGTCCAACGACTGCCTCGATCATCATTCATCGTGCTCAGAAGATCGATTTCCTTGCGACCTCGAGCTGATGATGGATAGAGCGACTAACCGACCAGGAGGATCAACATATAGATCTAAAGTTTCCATGGACTCCCTTCCCCCTCGCCCCCTGCCTCTACAAATAGAAAAAAGAAAGAAGCGACAAAAAAAAGGGGGGGATTGAAGAAGAAGATTTGTATAGATGGATGAGGGTAGAAGATCATCGGTGGAAGATCAAGCGGAGGAATGATGATCCAAGATCCTCCAAGTACCCGATACTTTCACCGCCAATCTTCCGAGCGTCTGTTCGATCAACCTCTTGGAAAGTTTAGCCGACGGATGGATCGACAGGAATTCGTTCTTCAGGTCCTCTAGTAGGATCGGTTTCGATTTCCGATTCCCATTCACCAACTTGATCAGGTGGGGGATCAATTCGTTAGGGAAGTGGTTCGACTGGATCGTCGATCGATCCTCCTTGCTATTAGCCCCCATCGATTCTTCATCTCTCTCGACACGGCCGATGGGATCCATCGGCTCGTTCTCAGACTTGCTTGGATGATTCAACAGGTTCGAGTTGGGAAGTGGTAGAACGGCTGGACACGCCTTCGTGCTAACGGTCGAGAGCCTAGGCCTATTGACTTTGACCATCATCTTGGGCTCGAATGTGAATGGATTGAGTCCGAGGGGTGCGTCTGATGATTGAGAGATAAATTCGGCAATTTTTTTTTTTTTGGACCAAAAACAAAAAACAGAGTCAGAAAGACGTTGTCTGAATCGGAAATCGGTAGTGAGAACGCCATCACCAGGAATCAAGACTTACCATTAATCATTTGAATTCTGAAGGATTCAAACAGATTCGATGGAACGGCTCCCAAAGTATCTTCCCAGATCGGACCTTTGACGATAGGGATTAATGGCCCAACGATCTTCCGACGAGTTGGACCGATGATTTTTTTGTTGGACTGGGTTGATGGTTGATCGTCCATTTGAAGGTCGAGTGCTCGATTACTTGCATCGTTCTCAGCGTCATCTACCATCTCAATCTCGTCGTCATCCCCAACTAACCAACCGTCTTCATCCGAATCACCCAACTCGGATGAGAGTCCCTCTCCTTCTTCATTCCCTCCGTCAGATTGGTCCAAATCTTCGCCTTCCCCATCTTCCTCATTCCAATCCGCCTCACTATCGTATTCATAATCCAGCAGGCAGGTATCCTTTCCAAACGGGTTACGGCCGTTGACCAGCCTTGAGGTTTTGCACCAAGTACCTGAATCGTGTGCGAAAAGTAACCAATCTGAGATGTTTCAATTTATTTTACCAAGAATGAAAAATCAGAAAAAAAAAGGGGAAGAAAAGAATAGTCACGGACCTATATAGCCTGGTCGGACATCTTCATGAAACCTCAGGAATTTGACGGGTACGATCGAACGATTCTGCAAGGTTCTGCGCCACTTTTTAGCCCCCTCTATACAGCCGCTCAATTCGCTCTCGGCTAGTCCATTGACGATTTCCCGAATCGTGACGATTTTCCGCTTTGAGTTAGATTGAGATCGCCTTGCTCGAGTAGAGGCTGAATTCAGAAATTGATCCAGGCATTCTAGAATGAAATGGCATGGAATTCGTTAGGATTCAAGTGTCGAGCAACGAGACTGGCAAGCTGAAAATAGAAAAACATGGGGGGGGGGTTTCGAGACGGATTGAGCGAGCCAAAAAGCCCCACCTTGAGCAGTCAAATCAGTGAAAGGTCCAGATGTTGGGACATTCGACTTGGACCCGCTGGTAGAGGCGAGGCGAAAACGATTGATAGGTGCCAACTGGACGTGGGATTTGCAGTTAAAAGGTTTGAAGGTTTTTTCAAAATCGGATAGAGTCGATTTATGGATGTCTTGTTTGATGCCGTCTTTAAACCAAGCAGTGATTTCGATTCCATCCGAGTGATTGATACTATCACGAGCGCAGGTTGAGAGTGGACTGGAGGTTTGAGACTGGTTTCTTTTATCGGTTCGCTTTACTTTCGTCATCCATCCACTCATCAAGCTTCCCATTTTCTTTTTCTGCTGTTCCTCGGCCAGTTTGGCATCTTCCTTATCTTTTCGTTTTTGGCCCTTGAGTTGTTTGGTCAATTCCTTTTCCGTAGGGGCCTTCTCGGCAGACTCGAGACTGATGATCTTTTTCGAGCTCGGCGCTTTGGAATGATGAGCTTGCTCCGAAGATTTGAGCTCTGATGGGCTTTTGGGTGGTTTAGTTTTGGATGATGGAGTAACAGTACCAGCGGTTGAGTTGTCGACCCATGGTTTTCCTGGGCGTTTAGGATTTAACTTTTTGAGTAAAGCTGCTCTTTCAGAAGAATCCAAACGAGAGAGGAGCGCGCAGATCTGAGGTTTGATCTGGCAGGGGAACGTTGAAATAATCATCAACCCCAGAATTGAGTGATACACCTTCTCCTCCTTTGCTGTAAGACCGAGGGGAGAGTGACGAGAGGTGGGAGAGACAAGAGAAGATCGAGGGCTCACCAGTTGGCGCTCTTCCCACCTCTTCTGGGAGATCTCATTCAAGTCGGAGGGGATCACTACTTCCCGATGGTTACATTCCCACCTCCAGATTTGGAAAGCCTGCAGAAGAGATCGATAGTTATAAGCCAGAGAAGATGAGGGTGAACCTTGTAAGTGATGATGATATGTAATCAATCGATTTGGTTCACTTTGGGTAAGTTTGAAGGAAGCCAATCAATCTCAGCTTGACTTGGTGCGTAATTAATACGACGGGCGACCTGAAGGATTGCTGATTCGATGACGGCCAGTGGTAAGGGATCTGAGGGGTGATTGGGAGGATGTTGGGCAGGATGAGTTGAGGAGTAAGGGGGAACGTTAGTTCCCACTTTGTCCGAATGGACGTGTCTCGGTCTTAATGTTGCTCTCTTGGGAGTTTAGGGGGAAAGGAGGAAGCCGATGAGAAAAGTTACCGAAAGGATGTTGAACGAGTTGATCTTCGATGAGGAGCTTGGTCCGAGGGAGTAGTTTAGAGTGGACGTAGGTCGTCAGTTGACCGAGGGTTTTCTCACTATCGGCCAGAGTTCGAATGAAGGGTTGAGCAGCTGGCCTGAGTTCTGTAGATCTCCGAGAGGGGGATCGAGAGATGGATGGCTCACGATTCGTGGACTAGACAACCGATCAAGTTGATCTGAGAGGGTGATAGATCGAGGATCGAACGAGTAGCCGATTCGAGTTCTTCGGTCACCGCAACCAAACCTGAGGATGATGGGATGGGGATGATGAATGAGTTGTTTTGATTGGGATCGATGGTCGAAGGAATGAGTGTGGAAGGTAGGAGGATGGAATGGGACTCGACTTTTCTTAACTTGATTGCTGACTTCGCATGATTCGATCGGCTTCTGCTTGACGATCAAGTTGAGCTTGGAATGATCGAGTTCGACGATTACCTTAGGATGGATCTCATGGGTCGATGTGATTGTCTTGATTCTCTTGTGCTGCCTTGATGGTGAGGGTGGTGATTGGTGATCGGCTTGGTGGGAGGGTGATGATGGTAATGGTGATGGTGATGGTGATGGTGATGGTAATGGTGATGGTGATGATGATGGTGATGATGATGTTTGGGTAGGTTGCTGCTGCTCCTGATGGTCTTCTTCTGATCGGAGAGTAGGATGATGATCTCCTCCAAGTTTTCTCGACATCGCTCCTCGTTCGATTTGGGCACTCGTGGATTTCCTCTTGAGAGCTGCGCTTGAGCCAGTCATCGTTGAGCTTGAACTTGAGCTTGAACTTGAACTTGAGCTTGAACTTGAACTTGAACTTGAACTTGAGCTTGAGCTGATAGGGTAGGAAGGAAGACTCAGCGAGGTTGGTGGTGTGGTAGAATAAATAACTAGTTAGTGTGAACTGCAAGTAGAAACTGAAGATACACCCACCCCACCCACTCGACTTCCAGCTCCACCTCCCCGCGTGTTTCTGCTTCTCGACCGCCCAATTCGACGCGGACGACCCCAGTCCGCGAACGACCTCATCATCAACGCGTCACGCTACCTCACCCCACCTGAGCTGGGATGATGGGAGCGCCATCGGATAAATATCCTGCAAGTCGAGATCAACCGATCACACTCCATCAACTTGTAAGAGTTAGGGAAGAGAAGTCGTGGAGCGAAGCATGGTTTCACAACTTCCAAATGGGACTTTCAACAGCATCGAGGTTTCAGACAGTAGTTTAATGATTTCAGAAAACAGCCATTGGGTGTAGGATTTTTACTAACATGGGGAAGTCAGAGTTGAAACCTAAGAAAATCTAACAGAAAGAAAAGATGCTTAAATTTTATTTTTTTTTTTTTGGAAAATGGGAATAAAAAAAATTAAAATAAAAAAGTTTTAGAAATCAAGGGTCTATCACAGGTAGTCAAGAAGGATTGACTAGGGGTACATCAACTTTAAGGTGGAACGGAGAGTAAGCTAGTGGAGATACTGCTTGAGGAGCTTGCAGATTGGAAGAGGTGATCGGGTAAGTGGCATCAGATTAAAGCGAGAGATATGATAGGAAGGATTCAGGATGGGTGAGAGATGAAGTGAAGAGATGGGTGCAGGATGGGTGTGAGAGGATGTGCAGAGATGAGTGAGAGAGGGTGGGAAGAGGTGTGGGAGAGAGGATTTTTGGGAATCTTTGGAATAGGAGGAGAGTGAAGGGTGGGAGGTAAACTACACATAGATGGAGTATTTTCCAAGATTGAACAAGCAGGGGAGGATAGGGAAAAGAGAGAAGGGTGGAGGTTCATAGACAAAAACGTTTTAAATAGTAGTTGAGATGAGTTTAAATTAGGGGTGAATCTCTTGATAGGAATCAATCATTAAATTAGAAATTGAATTAAAATCATACTTAACTATCAGAGCTGGTGAATATGTTGAGCAGTTATGCAAGAAACCAAGCATTTCAGATTAATTTTTACATATATATTTTTTATTTTATTTTTCTGTTAGGATATTTCAGAAGAAGAAGAAAAAAAAAAGTTTTTTTTTTTTTTTTTTTGAGGAATTATGTACAGTACACCACAATGGTGGGGTAACTAAATTGGATTCTGAAATTTAGAACCAAAAAAAAAAGGAGTGGTATCTGGTAAAAAAAAAGCAGGACTGTCCAAGTCCATGGATCACAATTTGATCCTGCTTGTTATGCGTTACCAAACTGCCCAATACATGTCACGGCCAGGATGTCACATATCTGTGACAATTGTATATACTATTACTATCTGTGCGCGACCCAATTGGAATATACACATGGATCCTGACTTCTACCACTCTACAGGTTAAAAGCCGGCTCATTGGAACAAGCAACAACTAACCTCTTGACTTTTTGTTATATGGTACCACGGCGCGGGCAAGCGAGACCAGGACGACCGGGATTTGATCACGACAGCGAAGACAACACACAAACAAACAATCAGGCGGTGAACGACGGGGCTGAGAACATTGCGGACAAACGTACTCAAATGGTAGATAGCACGATGGAATCAAAAGATACGGTAGTACAGACCCAACCATTTGAGACCACGGTTAAAGCGAGATTTATGTCTAATCCAACCAAATACGTTTTGATGGTAGAACAATTAAAACAGGATGGAAGCAATATCGACAAATGGATTGAGGGAATTAATACTATCGGCCTTCTTGTTTTTGGTATCAACAAATTCACTCACAATATGGCAAATTTACAAGCATTGAACAAAAACAAGAGCGTTGTAGTCCGTGTATTTTTCATCTTAACCATTGATCAAGAGCTTTGTACCCTGATAGCAAAGGACAATACCGCGGCGGAGGCCTTTGGAACGATTAAAAAGAACTTTCAACTGTCGACGCGGACTCGCCAAATCAAATTGTGGGACAAGCTGTTTTACAAACTGACAACAATGGAAGGGAGCATATCATCTCATCTCAGCCGGATTTCAAACATATTTATCGAATTAGGGCAACTTGGAAAACCGGTCCTGGATTCTTGCGTATTGTTGGTCATGCAAGTGCTTACCCCGCCCCCCCCCTGGTACCTCTTGAACCCAGATGTTACAGAGTATCGGCCCTCAGCTCGAACAAATCGAAAGCCCATCAGCATCCGACACGCAATTGATTCTTACGTCGTATTACGCCAAAATTACAAGGGGGAACTCATCCGACAATCCCTATTCCGTTGCGGCTGTGAATCCTTGGGCTTGGCCAGACCCCAATCGTCCTCGTCGTCAGGATCATTCTCACGCTTCCAACCCGAATCGTCCTCCTGGTACTTGAGCTGCACGTCGTCAACCTACTGCCGCCAATATACAAGCGGCCCAGACGGTAATTGCAAATGGTAATCGCCCTGTGCCCGCCAATGTCTGCGCCAGGGTTGGAGGCACATGCGTTTACTGTAACTCCCCCAACCACTGGCGGGGGGACTGTCCAATCCTCCGGTCCGACACCCACCTCCCTCCCCCCAATGTCCCGAACCCACCAGCACCAGCTGCTCCCCATCTACGTTATCCTCCAAACCATACGCCAAACCCTTTCCGCCCAGACAGAGTGCATGCCGTGGCGGGACCTGATCAATCAATGACCGATGAGGCTTGCCCCAAGACTTGCACGGTCCGATCAGTGAAAGCTCCCAATACTTTAGTGCTAGACTCAGGGGCAACCTCAACGGTGAGCGGTTGTTTCTCCTCTTTTGTTTCCCTCTCTTACTTCTTGTCCCCTCTACCCTTAACCCTTGCAGATCCTCACGCTGAGATGCTTGCGATTGGCAGGGGGACGATACAACTGACAACGGCCAGGTCTGGGGACCATGGGGCCCCATTACTGAATAATGTCCTATACTGCCCTTGGGTGAACGGTACGCTGCTGTCCCTCGGTCACCTTGTCAACACTGGTTATTGTCCCACCTTCATCGGGAACAACATTTCACTTGCCTCTTCCTCTTCACATCTCCTTGCTTCATATTGTAATCATACCTGGACTGTCACTTTGTCTTCATGTGCCCCTCTACCTCATTCCCTTGCTTTTCCCTCTCTCTGTTCCGTTTCTGTTCCTCCTCTTTCTCTTTCCCCCCTCCCTTATGTTTCCCCCTCTTATTTCTATCACTGCACACTTGGTCACGTATTGGATCAAATTGTGAAAGCCTACCTCCGAAAACATGTTCCGTCTTTCGACATCAAGTCTTGGACACCTTTCTTCTGCAAATCTTGCAAAACGGCAAAAAGCGTTTGGCGTTGCAAGGCCCTGGCTGAAACAATCCCTCTAGAAAAGCCTCTCGATCTTCTGGTGACTGACGTGCTCGGGCCCTTACCCTCCGATGTATCTGGTAATCGATATCTCCTCACGATCCTCAACCACCATTCCACGTTTATCTTTGTACACGCGTTCAAGCTCCGATCTGAGGTTCCCAAACTCCTGATGAAAACCGTTACGTATCTAAAGAATTGCCTTGGTAAAGCGCCTACCCATATCCGATTGGACAATGCAAGAGAGTACCATTCTAACGCTTTGGAGGAACAACTTTCTGCGGTTGGCTCAAAACTCCTCTTCACTTCTCCATACACACCCAAACAGAACAGCAAGGCTGAACAGGTAAATTGGACGCTGGGTGACATGGCCCGGACTATGCTCACCTACGCCCAATTGCCTGATTGTTTTTGGTCTTTCACTTATTGGCACGCCTGTTTCCTCCATAATCATCTTGCTAATTCCCGGTCCAACCCCAAAACCCCTTCCGAAATGCTATACAATACGTCCAACAAAGAGATTCCCTTCCATCCTTTTGGCTCTATAGCTCTCACACATGTCCCAAAAGAAAAACGCCTAAAACTTGACGATCAAGCAAAAAAAATGGTATTCCTGGGCTACCAAGACGACCAGCAAGGTTTTCTTTTCTGGGATGTCGATGAGAAGTCCTTGTCTTATACCAATGTTGCCGAGTTCCCGGACTCTCAGCCTGCCCCATTCATTGCGATCCCAACTCCAATTGAAGCGATAGACCCTTGCTTACGGGCATTGGATCTTTGCCTGGGTGAGTTCCCTAGCAAGGAAATCTGTGCCGAGCAAGACCAACAGATTGACAATATCCCCGTGTGCCCCGACCTTGATCTGCCGACATCTATTGGCCATGCGCTGTCTGATCCCATGCGGAAAATGTGGATAGCGCCCATCACGGCGGAGATCAATCAACTATTTGATATGGATGTCTGGACCCCTGTGAAGCGGGAACCCGGTATGAAGGTCATTGGGGCGAAATACGTCTTTGCCGTCAAGAAAGCTCCCAACGGTTCAATTGCAACGCCAAAGGTTTGATACGTTGCAAAAGGTTTCCGCCAACGCCTTGGCGTTGACTGTTACGAGACTTTCGCTCCCACGGCTTCTCTGTCTTTGCTTTGACTAATACTGGCAATGGCAATCTCAAATTGTTGGTTGATCCAAAGTTTTGATGTTTTGGCGGCATATCTCCACTCCCCGATCACCAAAACGGTTTACGTGGAACCACCAGTACACGTCCGACCAGAGCTACAAGGCCTGGTAATGCTCCTGAAGAAGTCATTGCATGGTACGAGGCAAGCCGCAAGGTGTTGGTGGATTTTTTTCAAAGAAATTCTGGCGGATCTTGGTTTTGACAGTGGTTTGATTGAACAAACGGTTTACATATATCGGAAGGGGGAGAAGGTGGTAGCAATATGGTTGCATGTTGATGACAGGCTGGTGGTTGCGAATGATGTCAAGGTCTTAGCGAGTCTTCGGGAGCGGATGGCGTCAAAGGTCCGTTTGAAATGGGATGAGAAGTGCAATAGAATTGTTGGTATAAATTTAAATAAATGAAAGGGTGATTTGCTCCTTGATCAAACGCTATTAGCCAAGCAGATCGTGTCAAAATGGGAACTGTTGGGCCGGCATAGACTTATATCGTCAGCCACAATGCTACCAGATATACCCCTGGTCACTAACGACTCATCTAACGCCATTGACGTGCAACTTTACCAGTCTTACGTGGGGTCAATCAACTACCTTGCCTTGGGGACTCATCCAGACTTATCATTTGCAATCAACTACCTCTCACGCTTTAGTAAATCCCTGGATGCCCAACACTGGGCTGCTCTGGAGCATTTGGTGCGCTATATTTCTTCGACGATTGGGAGGCATTTGATTTTTTGACCCAAATCTGCAGGACTGCAGTTACGGGTAGATGCGGACTGGGGGGGTGAGTTTCATCAATTGACTTCCGGGTTTATAATCTTGCTTGACGGATGCCCTATTGCGTGGGCATCAAAACAACAAAAGACGGTGGCCGCTTCTACTTGCAACGTGGAATTCATATCACTAGGTTTGGCAGTTGAATTTTTTGTGCCCATCCATTCAATGGTAACCAATCTCGGGTCCTCTGCAAAATCAACTCTCTATTGCGATAACCGCGGCGCGGTCCTGGTGGCAAAGGACAATGGCTTGAGATCCAAGATGAGATACATTTCTCGAAATTTCTTTTTTGTTAATGATGTAATTAGAAGTTTAAAATTAGAGGTACAATGGGTGGATACAACGGAACAATTGGCAGATATTATGACTAAACGACTTGGTGCGCAGAAACAAGTTGTGTTTTGTGATTGTTTCCTTTCTTCTTGATTGATTGTGTGGTCGTTTCCTTTCTTCTTTTCTTCTTGATTGGTTAGTTTGTGGGGGGGTGTTATGCGTTACCAAACTGCCCAATACATGTCACGGCCAGGATGTCATATATCTGTGACAATTGTATATACTATTACTATCTGCGCGCAACCCAATTGGAATATACACATGGATCCTGACTTCTACCACTCTACACTGCTATCCAACTTGTAGTTCTGCTGTGTAGGTTATCCTTGATTTTCAACATAAACAATATTCATTTATTACAAAATATTCTGAGGATTTTTTATAGAACAGTCAACTTGCATACCCCCCTCAAATCTTTCTCTCTAGAAATCTTAGGAATTTGATTCTCAGGACTTTTCAGGCCAACCAAGGAAGAGTAGAAGGAGGTATCACAGGGGTCCTAGGGCAAGAAGGATTCCCAGGTTGAATTGGCTTGGTTGACTTTGACCACCATCCCCTTGATTGAAAAACATAGACGTGTCGATAAACAATATTTAAATCAGAAGAAAATTCAACCCATCGCTTTATTAGAAAAAAAAAACAATACTGTTTTATAACAATCTGACCAACCATGTTCCATTTCTTTCAATAAAGTAATCTTTCTCTGTTAAAACTTTTTTCAATCACAACTTCACTTCCTTACAAGTTGTTCAGTAGGTATCATGACATGACTCATATGCTTTAAACCAGATTCAAATCATGGAAGAACCTCAGAATCATTTGAAAAGTCTCAATGCCTCCTTGACCACTTAGATAATTCAAGTTGAATAAATTAATTTTTGAACAAAAATCCAGGGTTTTGGACTCTTAAACATTTCAAATTGAGCTAATTGAGTTGTGCCATTAACTTGAATCATCCTTTAAATTTATAAGAAATATGAAAATAAACACAACATTCTTCTGGAAGTCACTATCCCATTAGAATAATTTGAATTTTCTGATTATGATAGTAGATTATACTCTTATTCATCAATCATGTTTATCAACTTTGATCATTATAAATATATTTATTTTTTTTATCATCTCCGCAAGTTTTGTACCTCTTGTTTAATTAGCTAGAGGAATCCCAAAAGATGATTCAAGATTTCTAATGTTGAAATATTTCTGCTTCAAATTTGAAATAAAAATAAATGATCTTTTTTATCTCATTTTCTCATTTATTCTTGAGATTTTTTACAACTCAATTTTTTTTTTTATCTCTGTGAAAAATAGCTTAAGAACTGCTTCAAAAGTATCTGGTAGAATATGTGGTAAGATAGGTTTGTATCTATAAATTTATACAGATGGAGAAATCCCAGAACATCATCTGAGAGAACTCATTGTTGAATAGTTTCATTTTTTGAAATCTTACAAGCCCAGAGATTACAGATTGAAAAAATCCATTAATTTAATTCAAAATCATAACAGAAAATAAATACCAGATCAAGCCAGTGGAAACTATTCAAAGTGAAAAATAACAGACCCATGTGTGAATGATTGGAAATTGACTCATAGAATTTTTCAAGGAAACAAATCAAATTATTCTTGCACAGTTCAATCTGGAGTTAATCATAATTCACAAAACCAGCACATCAAAAGCTGCAGGAATCATCCCACAAGATATGTGACAAGCAAAAAATCAAAAAAAAAAAATCAATGATTCAATTAAAAATTCCCCTTATCAACCATAAAATATTCTGGAGTTGAAATTTCAATCCAAATCCAAATAAAACCAAGCAAGGATCTATAAAGATTTTCTTAATATCTCCATTAAATTGAATGATATATAATGATCTATTAAAAATCTTGCCTTACACACACAGGCCATGGTGTCTTTTGGGACAAGGGTGGTGTACCACATCAAATTGAAATCTAAAAAAACTATGTAGCTGAATGAGCTGTCATTGAAATGCCAAAAACAAAACTGAAGAAAATTAGAGATCAACTGCTTGATAGATGAGAACTGAACTCAGAAAATTCAAAGGAATACTTATATGAATAAAAATAAAAATAAAACAAAAATAATGTGGTGTGTTTTTATCACCAAACAAAAATGCCTCGAGGTGTGAATCAAGTATTTGTTTTGCCACTAAGATGAAGACTTTTGGCCTTTTTTGTCCCCCATGAAAAAATTGATGAACGCTCAAATGTTAAGGTTTTCAAAAACTCCCCTGGAATGCAAAATTTGAGCCCCACCCTCCCTTTGAAATTCCAGAAGGGGAAGGGGGGCTGTCCCTCCTTGAAAACCCTGGCAGGGATGCAGTCACTAATACAGCCTCTCTACCATCAACAAATCAGTAGAGATTCTTTTGAGGTTTTCTTTAAACAAGCCAGGCTGTCAGATTAATCCAAAAAATTTGTCTTCTAGCTGTTTTGAAAGTTTTCAAGCTGTTGAAAATCTAGTGGAAATGAATTTTTGACAGAATTGACAGTCACCCAAGTGGTTGCCATTGAACTTGTTATCACTTTTCATTAATTATTATTATTATTCATTTTTTGTTTTTGAAATTCTTATCTATTTTCATTTTCATTTTTGATGAATTTATTGAGGCTATCAAGATTAGCCTATTTTTTATGATATGATCATCATATATATATTTTATTTTTGGTTTTATTTATTTATTTATTGATGGATTGATTGATTTGTTTATTGAATTTGATCATTTTTCTAAATTGATATTTTTACTTAGATCTGCGGCTTTTTTCATCAGCCTTTTTGAAGATTTTTTTCAAAGGACTGTCACACGACCACCCCACGTACTATAGGGCAATTATTAGATAATCATGAGCGCAAAGGAATGCTGAGTGCAAGGGCAAGTGCGAGTAGCAAGACTCAGTTGCAAAGTGCAAACTTGGTTATTCCACTCAACAAACGGTGAGAGGAATGGAATGTGTTCCAAAGAAGGAAACTTCAACCTGAGTCCAATGTGATAACTAGGTTGTAGCAAAATGCGAGAACGTATGAAATTAACTAACTGAGGAGACAATCATCAGGCAAGGGGATAGCCCTTATAAGGTAATACAAAGTGACTAGATACAACCTGGTGATGAGCTAACTACAGTTGAAGCGGTGAGGCAATGATTGACAGGAACGGGATAGGAAATGAAGCAGTAGTACAGATCCAAGGTCATAGCGTAAGTGCAAGACAATAGAATCTGAGCGTACAATTGTATGACAAATTGGGACAGGAGCAAGTGACGTTGAAGGTAATGCAAATGAGAAGTAATAGTGTATACAGGGTAGGGACTAGTCCAATTGCAAACTATACAGTAATGATGGCTTAGTTAGACATAGATGCAATCTAAAAAACAATGCATGACCAAAGATGGAAGTCCAAGGCTGTTGATTGGCCAGGGAAGGAGATTAGATCTCATAATGGATGGCCAACCGGTATGGAGTTAACCGCAAAGTTTGCAAGTATATACTGAGTTGGTTGCCAAGATTGGAAGTTCAACGCAAGCCAGAGGAAATAGCAGATCGCACCATTGATGTTGTGCTTTATTTGTGTCACACTTTTAGACTGAGGTAGATGGTACTGAGGAGAGGACATGTCAAAGTGATGAAGACAATAATCCCTAAGTGCGAGGCGTGACAGTTGCGCGGGTATAAAGACGCAAGCTCCTGCGAGCGCTCAGATAAATTTTCCCATCAAATTCAAGTTGTTAATAAGTACTGTATACCCTTACACATTATTTAATTCATTACTTGATAGATTTATACTTTATATAAAATGTTGTCATTGTTGTCCTGCCGTTGCAAAAACTGTATTTGCCAAAACAAGCAATGTGTCCCTAGTACTGCCATCCGAGGCCTCCGGGGCAAGTGCAAGCAATGTTGCCTTCGCAAAGTGGCATGTAATTTCCCTATAAATGTCAAGTCGACTGTCAAGGCTCCCGCGGAGTCATCAAGGGAGATGCAGAGTCGTAGGTCCGCGCCAAGGGTTAACTACGAGATACCATCGTTGCCGGAGATTGGATACTTGGGGACTCAAGTTCCTGGTGAGTACTAATCTGGACTGACTAATGATAATAAAGATAGTAACTAAATTTTGCTTGTTTCGCTAGTGTTGCCCCGTTTCCAAAGGTATACCACAAATACACCACCACCACCACCACCACCTTACTGGGGACCGCCGACTGAACTCCCGGGGGCCCAGATGAATGCCGAGGTGCAAGGCAAAGTGCCTGGTGCGGAACCGGTTGGATTCATAACCAAGGAAGCAAGGGAGGAGGAAGGAAAAAAAGCGGAAGGAGAATTGAGAAATGGAGGGAGAGAAGGGATGGAAGAATTAGGAGAAGGGAATGGAGGAGATGGAAGGGATGGAGTGGATGGAATGGAAGGAATGGAGGGCCGAGGTGAAGCGGATCCGGTGTGAGTTGTAGGGCCGGTCAAAACGGATGCGAGGCGGCTGACGGGCAATATTGGAGAAGGCACTTTGGGAGGCCAAAGGAAGAGAGCGTACAAAGAGCTCTTGGAGGAAGGTGGATGGAATTCTTGGCCGAAGCGAGCTTGGATTGCGAGGTGCAAGGAAATCTTTGAGAGGCATATCGTAACAGAAGTGCTAGTTCTCCAAAGATTTTCCGCACTAATCAATGATGAAGACCTGGATACTTTTTGATCCATGGTTGCGGAATTGACTGCAAATTGGGAGGATGCAGAGAAGGAATTAAAGGAAACTTTTTAATTATTTATGATAAATATATATTTTCTTTTCTTTTTTTTGTTTTTTAATTATAAATAGAATTTTTTTTTTTAATAATAAGGAATGAAGTTTTATTTAGTAGAAATGAAAGGGAAATGAGAAAAAGGAATAACACAGTGAGATGGAGGATTTGACTGATGGGATGTTGGTGTGAAGTAAAATGGGGTTAGATGAGATGGAATGTGGAATGGAAGGGGATTGGATGAGATGGAATGTGGAATGAAATGAGATTGGATAAAAATGTGGAATGGAATGGAATGAGATTGGATCGGATGAAATGTGGAATGGAATGGAATGGGATTGGATGGGATAGAATCATGATTGTCAAGGTTTGCAAGGGTAGCTTGCATGGAAGTCTTGAATCAGATTGGGTTAATTGCAAAGGTGATGGGCTGGCTCCCACGAGGTGCACTCTTTGTCGGACTGGAAGCCAGACCATTCAACAAGGTATTGAAGTTTTCCTTTGCGTAACCTGGAATCCAAAATACGGCTTACTTCCCACTCTTGATGATTGAGGACAGTGACCGGTTCAGGAGGGGGATGAGTCTTGCCCAGGTATAGGACTCAAGCTGGCTCTAGGAGAGACACATGAAAGACTGGGTGGATACCTTTCCATTTTGCAGGTAAAGTAAGTTCAAAGGCGTTAGGGGAGATGACTGATTCTACTTTAAAGGGGCCAAGCTTTCTTTTGGAGAGTTTGCGAGTTGGTTGAGTGCTGCAAATGTTGCAAGCATTGAGCCATACTTGATCTCCTACTGCGAAGGTTGGAGCCAAAGTGCAAGATTGGTCTGCTTGCTCCTTATAGCGCTGGTTTGCTTCTTTGAGGTTGGTTCAAAGTTGCGATTGAAGGGATTGAATTTGTTCAAGGTAATTGGTAGAAGTTTGAGAAGGTGCTACGTGAAGGGAAGAGAAAGTTGGGTTTCTACCATAGAGAGTTTGGAAGGGCAACTGTTTGGTGGAGGAATGAGTGGAGTTGTTGTAGGCAAATTTGGCTAGTGGGAGCCATTGCGAACAGTCGTCTTGTTGATAGGCAACATACATTCAAAGATATTGTTTGAGAATCTGATTAACTCGCTTGGTTTGCCCATCCTTTTCTGGGTGGTAAGCCATTGATAAATTGCGAGTGATCTTCAAATGTTGGCATAGCAAGGTCCAGAAGCTTGAGACAAACAGAGATCCACAATCACTAACTATATTATCAGGGAGGCCATTTTTTGAAAATACATATTCTATGAACAAGTTAGCTAAGTCTTCTGAAGAGGCCATCACATTACTGCGCAGAAATAAAGCCATCTTTGAGAAGCGATCTACTATTACTAGAATAGCATCATATCCACTAGAAGAAGGTAATTGAGAGATGAAATCCATAGAAAGCAAGTGCCAAGGACAAGGTGGAATTGGAAGTGGCTGAAGCAGCCCATACTTCCGGTGTTTTGAGGACTTGTTACGATTGCAATCATATCACGCGCTAACATAGTTTTTTACTTCTTTGGTCATACCAGGCCAGTAGAAGTCTTGTGCAATAATTTGGTAGGTTTTATCCTGCCCATTATGACCAGCAAGCAGAGAATTGTGCCGTGACTTGAAGATATCTAACTTAATGCAAGAATTATCTGGTACTACTACACAATTATCATAGACTAAAAAGTCATTATCATCAATACTGTAACTACTATCTAATAAGTTTGCACTTTTGCAAAGTTCAATGCACTTGGGGTTGTCGCGTTGAGCTTGTTAGAGTTTGGAAGCCAAATCTTGCAAGTGAGAAATGATTGAACTGATTTGGGAAGATTGGGTTGAGAAGAGTTTCCTAAAGTTTTCAGGGTTTTTTTCAGCGAAGGTGCTCCCCCCCCTGGGTAAACGTTGTCCCAACGTGATAAAGCATCAGGAACTACTGCTTGTTTCCCAGGAAGGTATTTGATTGTAAAGTGGAACTTGGAGAGGTATTCGGCCCATTGTGCCTGTCTACATGTGAGGACTTTCAAGCTCATGAAATACTTTAAAGCATTATGATCAGTTAAAACTTCAGAGGATTCCCTAAGGCTCAAAAGGTATGAATGCCATTTCTTCAAGCAATAAACAATTGCTAGAAGTTCCTTGTCATGAATCTCATAGTTAAGCTCTGCCGCAAGCAACTTGCAAGACTCAAAAGCTATGGGATGAAAGAGAGAATTGGAGGAAGATAACTGCAAGATTACTCCTGCGATCGCATAGTCGCTTGCGCCTTTTTTGAAAATAGTGCAAGCTAGCTTGTTGAAGTGAGCTAGTATTGGAGCAGTGGTGAACGCTTTCTTCAGAGCTTCAAACTCCAAAGCAGCTTGTTTGGTAAAAACAAAAGGAGTGTCTTTTTGAAGAAGGTTAGTAAGATTCACGGTTTTTTCGGCGTAACGCGCAATAAACCTTCTATAGAAATTACTGAAACCAAGGAAAACTTGAAGTGATTTAACGGAAGAAGGTGGAGGCCAGTCCAATATGCGTTTGCTTTTTGCTGGGTCCATCGATAGTCCTTGTTGCAAGACTACAACACCTAGAAACCAAATAGAAAAGGAATGGAATTTGCACTTAGAGGATTTTGCAAACAGGTCATTCTTGCAAAGTTGCTGCAGCACCGCTTGCACATGTGCAATGTGATCTTTGAGGTTCCTTGAGTATACTAGTATATCATCAAGATATACCACGAGGTATTTACCTATGAGATCGGAGAAAATGTCGTTGACAAAATGTTGAAAAGTGGAAGGAGTGTTACAGAGGCCAAAAGGCATGACGGTATACTCATAACTGCCAAACCGGGTTCTCATTGCGGTCAAATACTCATGAACTTCCCTAATGCAAATTAGGTTATAGGCACCTTGAAGGTCTAACTTCAAGAAATAAGCAGCTCCATGGAAGAGGGTAAGGAGATGTGACATAGGCGGTACTGGATAGGCATTCTTCCGGGTTACCTGGTTCAGTTTCCTGTAGTCAACACAAAGGCAAAGTCTGCCGTCCTTTTTTGGAACAAATAGGACAGGTGAACCGGTGTTCGAATTGCTTGGTTGAAGAAATCCTTTTGCTACATTTTCCGCAATGTAGTCTTGAAGCGCAATTGATTCTTGTGTTGAGAGAGAGTAAACTGGTCCTGGTGCCGGAGGTGGGCCAGTAAGTTTGATCTTGTGATTGTAAGGACGGGATGGAGGCAGTTTATCTGCTTTTGCAGCTGAGAAGACGTCAGCGAAGTCATGATAAAACAAAGGTAAAGACTCTTGAATGATTTCTAAATCTTCAATCTTGTCATCTTTGAGCACCGGGTTCAAGGTGCTCGCATGGTGCGAGAGGATTAAGGAGCTCAGAATACACCGTTTGGTTGGTGTCTGTTTCTCTTTGAAGGAACAGGAAAGAGGTAAGCTGGATAGGTAAGCAATAACTCCTAAATCTGAAGAGGGAATTTTGGGAATGAAGGTCAGGATATTGCAAATCTCCTGGCGGAAAAGTGTCATCCAACTCAATGACAGTGTCAGGTAGGCTGTTTAATTCCTGATTGACGGAAAGGTTAGCATTCTGGGGGTGCAAGGTTTGAAGGTTAATTACTCCTTCTTGCCAATTCACATCCAGATTCCAGTAAACTAGGAAATCATGGCCTAGAATGGTATCATCCATTCTGGGTATAGCCAAGACAAATAAATCCCATTTGAAGCTGGGGAAATTGGAGAATGCAAAGGTCCATTTTGCCTTTTGGGAAACCCAATAAGACGGTTCAGTTGCACTAATTACTAAATAGATAGGAAATTTATCTATCTTGGAACACGTAAGATTTTTGGAAGTGGCAAAAGATTCACCAATGAAGGAAACATTAGCGCCAGAATCAAGTAATACTTGATAAGGAGTGTTTTCGGAATGGAATAGGATAAATCTTGAACTCGGAGCACCTAGTGACTCACAAGTGCAAAGATTTACTTGCGGTGATTTAGATAATGTGTAGTTTTCCTTGCAAGTATCAGAAAAACTACAAGCTAATTTTTTGACTGCTTAGCTGCTTCACGCGCTAACCGCTTTGCACAACTGTCAACATCATGTTTTCCTCCACAATACATACACAGCCCATTCTTCTCCCTTTGTAGCTGTTCCTTGTTCTGTAGCATCCCGGTTTCTTTGTCCAAGAACTTTGATGTTTCGGCAACGGTTTTCCCTTTTGAGTTGGAGTTCAAAGTTGGGGTTGGTTTGGATGGTTTTGGGTTCCTTGTGTTTTGCTTAAAGGAGTTTTCCACCCTTGGAGCCGAGGTGTATGGTCCATGGTTGTTTTGCCAAGAGCGATTCTTGTTGTGATAGCCATTATCAAGCTCAATCACTAAATCAATTAGCTGCTGAAGCAAGGTTGTCTTATGACCCCCAACTGCAAGCTGTTCAATTAAGCGTGCCGGTAGACCCTTTCGGAAATGGAATAGAAGAGCGGCCTTGTTCCACTTGATGCAAGACTGCAAGGTTCAAAAATGAGAAATATAAACGGAAGCTCTACTATTTTCTTTCATAACTAAACTATTAAGTTTGTATTTGGCGTTTTGAACTTCATTGGGGTTTCCAAACAGGATGAACAGTTGTTTCTCAAACCTGTCCCAGTTGTTGAGAATACAATTTGGACTGTTATTGGACAAAAGTATGAGGTATGGTTTGAACCACTGCAAGGCTCTACCTCCTAAGAAGGACAAAGCATACATAACTTTATGCCTATTGGAAGGGAAATTGTTGGAGTCGTTTGAAAAGATGATTTTACAAGACTGTAGGTAGGATCTAAGCTTATGAGGGTGTTCTCCCGTAAAGTGATTGGGTTTTTTCATGCCCGGAGTGCAAAAGCTAGGAGTACTCGGACTAGATCACTGGGCACCATGAGTGAGGGCCTGGATCAATGTCAAAAGAAGGGTCGGAGCATTGGGCTTGGGAGCATTAGTGCAAACCCCTGGTCTACCACAAGTCAAGTTTTCATTGGAAGAATGATCAGAATCTGCAAATTCCGCAAGAGGGTCCGTCGGAACATCCCGTGAAGGAGTCCAAGGATCATCAAGGGGTTCAACAGATTGCGATTTTGAAGGAGGAACGGGATCTAAGGGTTGTTGGGCCGGAGGAGCGCTGTTTCTCCCTACCCAATTGATCTCATCATTGTAAGGGGCGAGGGAAGCGTTCCCGGTTGAGCGAGTATGTGACATTGAGAAAAAGAAGTCTACTATAGGTTGGCAGGCTACAATAGATGAGTTGAGTTAGTTAATTTACTGTCACACGACCACCCCACGTACTATAGGGCAATTATTAGATAATCATGAGCGCAAAGGAATGCTGAGTGCAAGGGCAAGTGCGAGTAGCAAGACTCAGTTGCAAAGTGCAAACTTGGTTATGCCACTCAACAAACGGCAAGAGGAATGGAATGTGTTCCAAAGAAGGAAACTTAAACCTGAGTCCGATGTGATAACTAGGTTGTAGCAAAATGCAAGAACGTATGAAATTAACTAACTGAGTAGACAATCATCAGGCAAGGGGATAGCCCTTATAAGGTAATCCGAAGTGACTAGATACAACCTGGTGATGAGCTAACTACAGTTGAAGTGGTGAGGCAATGAATGACAGGAAAAGGATAGGAAATGAAGCAGTAGTAGAGATCCAAGGTCATAGCATAAGTGCCAGACAATAGAATCTGAGCGTACAATTGTATGACGAATTGGGACAGGAGCAAGTGACGTTGAAGGTAATGCAAATGAGAAGTAATAGTGTATACAGGGTAGGGACTAGTCCAATTGAAAACTATACAGTAATGATGGCTTAGTTAGACTTAGATGCGATCTAACAAACAATGCATGACCGAAGATGGAAGTCCGAGGCTGTTGATTGGCCAGGGAAGGAGATTGGATCTCATAATGGATGGCCAACCGGTATGGAGTTAACCGCAAAGTTTGCAAGTATATACTGAGTTGGTTGCCGAGATGGGAAGGTCATGCGAGCCAGAGGAAATAGCGGATTGCACCATTGATTTTGTGCTTTATTTGTGTCATGCTTTTAGACTGAGGTAGATGGTACTGAGGAGAGGACATGTCAAAGTGATGAAGACAATAATCCCTAAGTGCAAGGCGTGACAAGGACCATTCCAAATTCAAGCCTTCAAAATGACTGAATAAATTCATTTTCTTTTAAAAATGAATAGTTTTTGGAAAAAGAAAATTCTAAAATCATTTATATTTTCAGATAAGGGGTCAATTGAACATTTTTTTTTAAAAAAAAAAATTAAATTGATGCCTTTATTTTTTGTTTTTCCACCCAAGGAAGATCTTCAAACCTCAAAACTTTGCAAAATTTTCAAGGCATGAATATAGGTAATGAAGGTTTATCACAACCTTTTAAGGTTGAAAGGATTTGCGGAGGTGGGAAAGTATGTGTTTTGAGGATTTTTCCCAAATTTCAAAGATTTGAATGACTTCATGGGGTGTTTAAATACACCTTATGGGGAGTTTTTGGGCTGGTGTGGGCCTGTAAAGATTAATTCAGGCCTTGGGGGGCTAAATTAAGGCCTCCAGACAACCTTTGGCAGAATTGTTTGGATTTTCAAGATATGGAATTCTTTTGGATTAATTTAACATGGAAATATACAATAAAGATCATTTTTTCCCAAGGAATTCAAACCTTTGTTCATAATTCATATCTGAAAAAAAAATCATTAGGTACAATAAAAATGAGTTTTTTTTTTAAAAAAAAAAAACAAATTTTTGATATGCTTTCACAAAGTATCATCCATGCAGTGGGATTTAAATAAAATTGGCCAAAAATTGTTGAACAGAAAAAGATGCTATAAATTTTTTTTTGAAGAGGATCCCAAACCTAATTTCAGGTATGAGGAAAAAACTCATAGTGCACATGAATTGTAGTAAAAAATCAAAATTATGATTTCTTCAATCAAATTTTTTTATTTCCAAAGGGTTGTAAATACCCCTTTTTCCAAGCTTAAAAATATAAAAATTAACTATTTCAAATAAGGAATTTAAATATTTGGAAATATATCAAAAAAAAAATCCCTCAAGTACAAAATTTAAAAAGAACTACATAAAAATATTTATTTTGATTAAAATTTGATATTTTCTGGTGGGAGGTAAATGCCTCTGTTAAAAAATTAAATAAAAAACCTAGAAATTATAAATATTCCTATTTTGAAATAGGAATTAAAATAATTTTGGATATAATTCAGAAAAAAAACCTCAAAGGAAGTCTACAAATTATGGCAAACAAAATCATAAATCCATTTTTTTGATCAAAATATAATCTTTCTGATGGGGTTTAAATACCAAACAGCCCAAGAAAGGTTGAATTTATAATTGAAGGGAAGGATTTTGATTTTTAGTCAATAATTAATTGAAGAAGAAAAATCCTAGAGGAAACTGACAAATTCTTCCCAATTTTGTTAAAAATTGTCTGGATTTCCTTGATTGATGACCACGTTCAAATCTTTTTAATTTTGAAAGTGTCCCAGCTATCTTTATCTTGATTCTGGCTTGGAAAATAGTACTTGAAATTTATTTTAATATTTTTTGAAATATTCTAGGCACAGAATTTCATTTTAGAATCTGGGAATATTTATTGAAGTGAGTTTAAAAGTGCAGGTTCAAAGTAAATCCCAAAGAATTTTGGGACTTTGATCTTGATTTCAGAAATGTTTGAGATTTTGAAGGTTCCAGAGGTAACATTCCCAGTTTCCATGAAAGATGAAGCAGAAGTTAATTTTGAAGATCTGATTGGTTGCATATTGAGAGATTCATTAAAGTTGTGGAAGTTTAAATTGGTTGTCCTGTGCAGTCAATGAGGCAGACTTGGTGATTTATTTTGGAAAGGTAAATTGATCCAGGATGAGAAAAAAAATCCAAGTGAGGCTTAATGAGCCATTTCATAGGGAATGTTGGGTCCAATTTCTGGGATTCAGGCTTGGAAAAAGGACCTCTATTAGAGTTTGGCCAGCCAAATCTTATTTTTGGATTTGCTGAAGTGCATTATAAATATTTTTTGTGATTGAAAACATTACATTTTCAGATTTCTGTAGTTGGTGAATAAACTTGGGTGGGTGAATTTTACCCTTGGCCAGCCATCTCACTTCTTCTGAAAGGTCTTGACCTAATCTAAAGTGGGAGGCATGATCTGGGGGTTGGTATTAGGTAATTTTGGGATGGATTAATTGAGAGGTTGACCAAATTCCAGATTCAGAGTTTTTACTGCATTTTTAAGTTGATGTTATCTTGAAGAGAATCTAGTTTTCTGGGCTGGAGATTCCAAGCATGGTGTGGTGTTAGATTTCTAGAATAGAAGTCACAGTGGTCACATCCTAGATGGTCAGTTTGAACTTTGTGTGAATTTGAGATTGTGATGGCATATCCATGGAATTTGGAAAAATTCTTGCAAACATTGACCAAATCTTCACAAGATTGAAATTTTGGATTGGGAGCAGTTGCCAAAGAAGCTAGTAGTAAGGTCAGGACAAAAAAATCAGGAAACATTTTTTTTCTTGGTGGGGAGATAAAAATGCAAGTTGATTGGATTGAGAACAAAAAATAAAAATAAGAATAAAAATAGGGCATTATTTTTCTCATGCATCCAACCCTTTATTTCATGCATTTTGACTTTGTTGGGTGGTTGCACCCCTTTGATATTTAAATGCCAAACAAACTTGCTTTCATGAAAGTTTCAAGAAATCATTTTTTTTTGAATTCTGACTCCTCAGCCCGGTAGCAGGGGCTCTCCAACCCCTAGCAAAAACCTTTGGTAATTTTGGAGCCTTCAGAACCCCTTAAAAAATGCAATCAAAAAATGAAAGAAGTTGGTAAAAACAAATTTTTGCATGGTTTTTTGGATCCTTATTTTGGCTATTCTAATTGGTTTTTTTTTTATATTTCAGCCTCCATAAATTCAAACCAGAATTCATAGAGCTTTCAAGTATTTTTTGTCATATTTTTTTGGATGTATCCTTTCACCTTAAAAAATTCCTTTAAAAAACACAAAAAATCAAAAATATCAAATTTCTCTTTGGAAATTCGAATCCTTCTATTTTCCTTTTTATATCATTGTTTTGGGTGAATCAAGCTTTCAAAAATTTAAAAAAACAGTCAAAGAGAATTTATATATTTTTCCAGATTTTTTGGATGTATTATTTTACCTTCAACATTTACATCAAGAAAGCAATTATTTTGAAAAATTCAATTTTCTCATTGGACTTTTAGATCCTCATGTTTGCAATTTTGAATAATTTTTTTGGTTGTTTCAAGATTTTAAAATTTTAAAAGAACTATCAAAGAGCTTTTTAAAAAAACTTTCAGAATTTTTTGATGTCATTTTTTACCTTTAAAAGTTCCATCAAAAAACAAAAAATAATCAAAAAAATTCTCTTTTCTCACTTGATTTTTGAATCCTTTTGTTGGCCTTTATAATTAATTTTTTTCATGATTAAACCTTTCACAATGTTAAAAAAAAATTTCATTAATACTTTTTAAAGATCATCTGCTTGTATGCATACACCTTACAAACTTCATTCAAAAAATTAAAAATAAAGAACAAATATGGATACAAATGTGAAAATTTATTCAACAATGATTGGTTTTATGTTTCTGCTTGATTTTTGTGGTGGGAAAAAAACCTCATTAACAAGATCCAAATTTCTCTGAACAATGGTTTTCCAAGATTTAGAATCCTTTGTCACAAAGCTTTTTTAAAGTGGATCTAACCAGGGAGCAGGCCAATGATCAGACTTGAACTTTAATAAGACTATATGCTTGAAATCTTCTAAAAGAATGAAGAAAATAGTTGGAGATTTAGGATTTGGAGTGGGAGGAGAATTCAGAGGAAGATAAGTGCAAGGCATTCAAGAAGAAAAAAGAACCACTGGTGTGGTGTTGTTTTATAGCCTTGGATTGGGAAACGTGCCGCGGTCAGCAAGCTCAGCATTCAGGATGCAAAGGGTCTCAGCAATGGCCGCTGCGGGCTCAGCAGTAGGCACCGCAGGGCTCAGCATACCGGGCGCAGGTTGAGCTTAACTGTGTGGCGGGTTGCGGCCCACTCAGACATCAAAGACCCAAGAATGGAGCTGGCCCAACCAGTTTTGCCGGCAGCTAGTTTGGGAAGGTAGAGCGGGGTGGGAGAAAACAAGCGCGGGCCAACCTGCGGGGAAGGAAATCATGTGGCATGCCAGGTGGATACACACAACGCAGGGGGCTCTGAGTAGGGCATAACAGGGGGCTTTGTTGTGAGAAGGACAAACTGGGTGTGTGTAACAGTAGGCGGGGTTTAGGGTGGTTGTGGTATGGGAAAGGGCTGGGGTTAGGCTAGGGTTCTGATTTTTAGGGTTTCTTATGTATTTTTTGTTGGGCTGTCATTGCGCTTGTATTTAGGATAGGGTTGAGTGTGTGGGAATAAATTCCACGCTCTCAACCCCAGCTTGGAGTTCATATATCATCATATATATCATATCACATTGGAAAGCACAGAAAGGAAAGGAAAGGAAGGAATTTAATCTCTTTAATCTCTCTCTCCCTCTTGAAAATGTTAATCCTTACCCTTACAGATACTAGGACCATTGATTCTGGAACTTAGGGACAACTTGGGGAGTTCACCTCTCTTGTTTCCACACTGGACACTCATATGTTTCAGGCAGAAGGAAGGGCCACAAAGGTGTTTATGTTGCCTTCTTTCTTCTTGGAAAGTTTCACCCCAGATATCATGTCTTTCTTCTTGGAAAGTTTCACCCAAGATATCACACAGTAATCTTGGATCTTTGAAGATGGGGTTAGAATCAAGATCTTTCACCATTTCTTTCCTGACTTCAATCCAGTCTTCTGAGTTCCTCCAAAAACAAAGGGCTGCTTCTCTAAAGCCACAATTCCCATCCCCTATGACATTTTAAACATGAGATATATGTGGAATGGCTGTTTTTGGGGAAATAAAATCTTTGAATTGGAACTAAAACCAAAAATCAGATTTTTTTAATAACAGAAAATTTTTTCTAAATATAAAACTCAATTCTTCAATTGAGAATTGGTCAATTATTCCTGAAGAGGAAGAAGATAATTTTCAGGAAACCTAGAAAAAAAAAACCCAAAAAATCAGGAAAAATGGATAAATGAGAAAATATCAAATTCACTCACCTTCTCACTGATTGTTGGGGATGTTTGTGCTAATAATTTCCTTCCAGGAGGATTGTAAGGAGCATCACCATCTTCAAAGTACACCTTTTTGCTCTTGATTCTTGTCCCAGGATTGTATTCAGGAGAACCAATACCCTTATTCACAATGGTTCCAGACCTCTGATCAAAGTTTGAATGAAAATATTAATGAAAGATAATATACAAAGAATTAGCCAAAAATAAAAGAAAATTATTTTTTTACCATATTCATTAAATCCACATCTTGCATCTTTTCATCCGCTGAATCTTCCCCTTCATCAAAATCTGGCACCTCCTCATCTTCTAAATATTCCTCTTCAGTCAGAAATTAACTCTATGTTAAAAATGACAAGGACTCATTAAAAAAACAACCCATTGCAGAAAAATAAATATAGTTATAAAACTACCTCTTCCTTTGATTCCGCCTTCTTTTTTCCCTTCCCCTTCCATTGGATGACCTTCCACCTTCTTGAAACCTGAACACATGAGAAAAAAAATAATCATGAAATTTGATATATTTTTTTTTCCAAAAAAATGGTGACTGACCTTTGAATTTGCTACAAATTTCTTCTTTGGCCTCCCTCTCCTCTTGGGTTCTTCTGAATATTCAAAACCAGATGGATCACTTTTAATTGAGTAACAAGAGATATTCTTTAAATTATTGGATTCTCTTTGGGTTCTTCCTCTTACTTTGGATCTTTGAGTGGAATTTGGCTCTTCAATTGGGTTAAGTTGATATCTGCCACTGTACAGCTTCATGCTTTCACCCAGATAATATAGCTGTTCTCCAGGTGGCAACTTTCTGAATGCTTCAAATATTTTAGTGAAATATAGGTTTTCATCACTGTCTTTGATTGGAAATTCAAGTTTTTCTGAATCTTCAGTTGATTCAGGGTTCAAACTTAACTGGAGAAAGGAAAATCAACATAAATCAGGAAATTATTCATTTGAGCTTGAATCCAAAAAAAAAAAAAAAAAAGAGAGAGAGAAACTTACTGAGAAGGGCGCTTTGACATTCCATTGAGTATGCTAATCATCAATTTGGAAGATCTCACGCTTTCTGATGTCAAATTTTACTTTCTGAACACATGGTATACCCATGTAAGAAGAGTAATCACAGTTGTTGCAATTGGTGGAAGAATTGGGAACTTGATGAGATGAATGAATGATTTTGAGGTCAAATTGGCTGATCTTTATAGAAAGATGATCCAAAAAGTGAGGCAAACCAATGTTATGCTTGAATTCTTGCTGAGAGGCTTCAATGGCGCTCTCATGGGTTTGGATGGTGGTGGAACTGTAAGTTTTTGGAACTACATTATAGAAAGAGCCAATAGAAGAATTGATGAATATTTTAATCTAGGAGTGAGAACCTTCTGTTCTTGATGAACTTGTGTTTCCAAAGTAAAAGTATTTTTTTTTCAAATAGGACATAAATTTTCTTTTTAGAGGAATCCAGTTTTCAAGAAGGTAGTCAGAAGTGGGAGGATTCCAGACCAGAGAAATTTTTGTGAAGTTTTTGTGATAGCTTGATTCAGATTTTGAATAGACCAAATGATGCCATTGTTTCTGAAGGCTTCCATTCATCTTCAGATTCAAAGTGTTTCCTGTAATGAGTTTGAATATTCTTGAAAATGTGCCAGACACAGAGAAGATGATGAGAGGAAGGAAAAACCAATTCAATTGAGCTAATAAGTGCTTGTTCCTTTTCTGTCACAATCAAACTAGGTTATTTATCTTCCAATATTTCCTGAAGTTGAGTCAGGGCCCAATCATAGTTCTGTTTTTTCTCTTGAGATAAAAAACAGAAGGAAACTTAGAAGCTTCTAGTAGAATTGTTTTCCCCAAGAATATGAAGAAGGGGAATGCCAAATTTGTTGGTTTTATATGTGCAGTCCATCATAATGAGAGGATGTAAAAGTTTGAGAACTTTCATGGAACCAGGGTGTGACATGAATAATGAAGTAATTTGAACATCCAAATTGTTTATGTTATAGTAAAAAGAAGAATTCTGGAGTTCCAGTATGAGTGCTTCTGCAGGAGTTTTTCCATCAAGGGAATTTTTTTGTATTTGGGATCTTTTGTTGTAAATTTTAGGGAGATTTCTATGGATAGGTGATGATGACTTTTGTATAGGAGAGGTGAGAGTTTTCAAAGGGGGGACTCCTGCTTTGGATAAATTTTCAACCACCTCCTTTTGCTTCCCTTGGATTCTTCTGTGGATGGGATGAGTGGAAGGCTCAATGGAAGGTGGATGGTTGTTCTCTGGTCATATAACCTTCACCACCCAAACAACCAATTTTTTTGAAAAATTCCCTGATAACCTGAAAGGGCAATTGGTATTTCTTGATTTTTGCAATTTGGTGGTATCTTTTCTGGGTTTATATTCCCCAGATTTATCACATTGAGAAGTGTAGGCCTGATTCTTGCAATTTGATACTCTGGTAGATATGGCATATCCATGGGACTTTGCCCATGATTGGGTAGCCTCAACCAGCTCCTCCTTTTGATTATATGATAGATCAGGAGGAGGGGCAAGATGGGTGGAATCAAGAGTTTTAGTAGATGAAGAACGAGCAAGAGGAGTTGAATCACCAGTTTGATTAGATGAGATAATGGAGGATGGGCATGGTGAAACAGTTGAAACAGTTCTGAAAAGTGGGTGGATGTTTTCTTGAGCCACTGGAAAAAGCAATGTTCTTGGTAAAAAATTAATTGAACATAAGAGTTGATAGTTGAGAAAAATTTCAAGCAGAAATTGAGTGAAGAAGGTTATAAGAGGGAAAACAGAGTTTTGGAACTATTTGGAGTGTTGAGTTTTTTTGATGAGTGGTTGGTGGTGTGGTGTGGTGTGGTGTGGTGTGGTGTGGTGTGGTGTGGTGTGGTGTGGTGTGGTGTGGTGTGGTGTGGTGTGGTGTGTGTGGTGTGGTGTGGTGTGGTGTGGTGTGGTGTGGTGTGGTGTGGTGTGGTGTGGTGTGGTGTGGTGTGGTGTGGTGTGGTGTGGTGTGGTGTGGTGTGGTGTGGTGTGGTGTGGTGTGGTGTGGTGTGGTGATTTGAGGTGAGGTGAGGTGAGGTGAGGTGAGGTGAGGTGAGGTGTGGTGTGGTGTGGTGTGGTGATTTGAGGTGAGGTGAGGTGAGGTGAGGTGAGGTGTGGTGTGGTGTGGTGTGGTGTGGTGTGGTGTGGTGTGGTGTGGTGTGGTGTTGTATGGTGTTGTGTGGTGTTGTATGGTGTTGTGTGGTGTTGTGTGGTGTGGTGTGTTGTTGTGTGGTGTTGTGTGGCGTTGTGTGGTATGGTGTGGTGTGGTATGGTGTGGTGTGGTATGGTGTGGTGTGGTATGGTGTGGTGTGGTATGGTGTGGTATGGTATGGTATGCTAGTGGGATGGTGTGGTGGTGGTGGGGGGGGATGGGAGGGCAAAACAGGTCAAGGGGGTGGTTTATAATATAACTGCAGCTCTCCAAGATGGGTGGTGGTCCCAGGAAAAAAGTTTCAGTTGTATTGAATATATGTATGTGAAGGGCTCAAAGAAGAGTAATATGACACTTGTTTGGTTTGGTTTTTGAGACAAAAATAGTGCCTAAAAAATCAACAAAAACAAATTTTTTAAATGCTTCACATATTCCTTTTAAAACTGCAGCTTCAAATATATAATGAAAAACAAAAGAATTCAAAAATCCAGTGAGAAAATTATTTTTTTCTGATTTTTTTTTGGTTTTTTGTTGACATTTTTTAAGGTAAAAAATGAAATCCAAAAATTTAGGAAAATTTTTTGAAAAGATCTTTAAAAGTTATTTTAAAAATTTACAAGCTTTAAACACCCAAAAAAATTAGTCAAAATAGCAAACATCAGGATCCAAAATCTCAATGAGAAAATTGAATTTTTTAAACTTTTTGCTTTTTTGATGTAAATGTTTCAGGTAAAATAATACATCCAAAAAATCTGGAACAAAATATTAGATTCTCTTGAACTGTTGGTTGAACTTTTTGATAGCATGAATTGCCCAAAAAAATGAAATAAAAAGGAAAATAAAAGGATTCAAATGTCCAAAGAGAAATCTGATTTTTTTGAATTTTTGTGTTTTTTGAAGGAATTTTTTAGATGAAAGGATAAATCCAAAAAATATGGCAAGAATATTTGGAATCTCTTCAAATGTTGGTTGAATTCTATGGCAGCTGAAATACTGAATAAAAAAAATTAAAATAGCCAAAATAAGGATCCAAAAACCAATGCAAAAATTTTTTTTTACAGAATTTTTCATTTTTTGATTGCATTTTTGAAGGGGTTCTAATGGCTCCAAAATTACCAAAGATTTTTGTAGGGGTTTAAGAACCCCTAATACGGGGCTGAGGAGTCAGGATTCAAGAAAAATGAATTCTTGAAATTTGTGTGAAATAAAGTTTTTTTGCATGAAATATCAAAGGGGCGCAACCACGCAACAATGTCAAAATGCGTGAAATAAAGGGTTGGGTGCGTGAGGAAAATAATGCTGCAAAATTAAAATTAAAATTAAAATTGAAATTGAAATTGAAATTGAAATTGAAATTGAAATTGAAATTGAAATTGAAATTGAAATTGAAATTGGAATTGAAATTGAAATCAAAATTATCATTAAAATTAAAATTAAAATTGAAATTAAAGTCAAATTAAAATTAAAATTGAAGTTGAAATTCAAATTAATACTAAAATTAAAATTGAACTTAAAATTAAAATCAAAATTAAAATTGAAATTAAAACTAAAAATTGAAAATTAGAAATAAAATAAAAATAAAAAATAAAAAATAGAATCAAAAACAAAAACAAAATTAAAATTAAAATTGGAATAAGGATAAAAATACAAATAAAATAGAAATAGAAATATAAATAAAAATAAAAATAAAAATAAAAATAAAAATAAAGTTAAAAATAAAAATAAAAATAAAAATAAAAATAAAAATAAAAATAAAAATAAAAATAAAAATAAAAATAAAAATAAAAATAAAAATAAAAATAAAAATAAAAATAAAAATAAAAATAAAAATAAAAATAAAAATAAAAATAAAAATAAAAATAAAAATAAAAATAAAAATAAAAATAAAAATAAAAATAAAAATAAAAATAAAAATAAAAATAAAAATAAAAATAAAAATAAAAATAAAAATAAAAATATAAAATAAAATATAAAAAAATGAAATATAAAAAATAAAATCAAAATAAAAAATAATTCAATAGAATATTAAATTGAATAACTGAGGAAAATGTAAAAATATGGAAAATCAGACTGACTCTAAGGAAAAAAAGAACCATCTCTTGTTTCAAAGATTAAAACATGAAGAAAGATACCACAAGTAAAGGAGAGATGGGAATAATAGATGATATGCAAAATTTATTGTTACTGAACAAAGCATTTTTTAATTTTGGATTTTGTTAATTAGATTTGATGGGAATAGTTCATTTAAGTTTGGAAATTGAATTCAATATTAATGCAGATATAATGAATGATTGATGGGAATTGTGTGAAATGATGGAATTTATATTTATAATTGAGATAGTGATGCTTAGAAGTTAATGAAATTAAATCAAATTCAGCTTTTCTTTTGGGAATCATCACATCCAAAACTTCTTAAAAGAAAAAAAATCATGGGAAACCAAATTCAAACTGGTTTTTTGAAGGTGACATAGTCAGAATCACAATAAAAATGGCTTGAATTATTCCATTAAATTCAATGATGGATGGAGTGAAGGAAGGAAAATGTTTGAAATATCAATCAAATAGTTGAATGGAGACTAAAAATCTTTGGCCCTCAATTTTCAAGAATCATTATGATACCTTTCAGTACTTTGGAATATTAAAATTCTTTTGATTGTTTTCAAGATTTCAATCTTGAAAGAAAATTCTGAGTATATCAAGATGAAAATCGGGATGATATCTAAGGGAAATAATCCTTATTCTTGAAGTTTGTCAAGTCTTAGTAATTTCATTGCCCATTCACTGAACACAATCTAGGATGTCACCCAACTTCTAGAGAGCCTGGTACCATTACTTACCAATTAAAACCTTCTTGATAAAAATCCTTTTCATCATCCTTTTTATAATTCAAGCAGTTATTCAATTTAATCTAATATTTAATTCATAAACACCTGTCCTCCCCAAGTACTTTGGATAGTCGCATCAAAACTGTTCAAAATTTCCCTAGAATTTCAAGGAATTCACATCAGTTTTTTTTTTTTTTTTTTTTTAAAAAAAAAGGTTAATTCCTTCACAGAAATTCCCTCATATTAAGATTGGAGCTCAAATTTGAGTTGAAGTTGAATCTTGATGGGTGGAAAATCTTTTGGAAATCTCTGACTGATCTGAAATTAGATATCTAGCTTTTTTCAGGAAAAAAAAATAACCAGCCAAAGACTTAACTTGTAAAATACTTGATATGGGAGAGTGGATTTGTTGGATTTAAGAAACCAGAACTTGATCAAGGTTGTGAGTTTGAGAGATGAGGTTTAACTAAAAGTCACAAAGTGTGATTTAGGCAAAGGAAACAAAAATCAGAAGAGAAGTTTAAGTTCAGTGGACTTCCCTTGATATTCTATTGTCACTAGAGTACCGAGAGAGATGGGCTTCAGGAGATAATCTGGACCATTGATGGTGGAGAGTTTTTACCCTTGTAAAAAAAATTCTTCTGCAATAAGAAATTTAAGTGTTCAGTGCTGACTTCCAACTTTGAGTCTGAAGGTTGTGAAGTTTGAGCAATTTGGTGAGATCATGATAGGTGTATGAGGTGATTCAGCTATGATGATGTAGAGCTGTAGATCAAATTGGGTGGTATGATGGTTTCAAGGTGTGTAATGTGTTTAAACAAATGGAAGATTAAATGTTTTAACTACACCATTTCTATTAGATCTGCCATTCTGAAATACATGCATGATGGGCTATGTGTATCATGGAAAACCACCATGTTTGATAGTGGGTTAGTGATGGTAGATTTTCTACCTTGCATACAACCTATTGAGCACAATGAGCACAAATCTATAAAGGACCTACATAACCCCTGTGTATGTTCCTTTACAATATCCTCATCACATTTTTTCAAAAAAAAGCATCTATCAATAGAAAATCACCCCACCCGGTAATCATTACTTGCAAATAAACTCTCCACTCCACCACCCACATCACATTCTTCTTGTCTGAACCAGAAAATATCTGATTTCTTTATCATGAAGCGATCACTGGTTTGGTTTCCCAATTCTCAATTACCAGGTTTTTTTATTGTTCATCAGTTAATCAACCGCAAAACTCTCATCGCACTTTATTCTTGATTGGTTCATCAACTCATCATCTTTTCACCCAAAGAAATTTTCTCTCCCATCGATTGAATATTGTATCACTCTTACTTTTTGGTGCATTTTTGATGATTGCGTCTTCACCCTGAACCTAAATCAAAGGCCAACTGAAATTAGCAATTTAGGATTTCGAAACCAATTCCTGGTTTCAAGTGCACACGTTACTTAAAAATATCGTGATCTGGTTTCATAATCTTTTTCAAAAGGATTAGTTTTGGACTTCTTTAATTGACATGTCACGAGAATGGCAGGAAGGCTGCGTTGACAACTCTGATAGAAATGTTCCTTGTTCGGCCTCTCATCATCCGGGTCAAAGAATGAGGTTGATGACGGTTAATCTGCCACTGGCGCTTCTTTGTATTCATCCAGTGCTCGTAAATAACACATCCAGTAATTTGAAATTGGCCATTCAAACCCATCCACGTCGGAGTTTGATTTCCATGGCACTAAGTTGAATATGAAAACGTAATTAGAAAAATGTTTGGATTTTAGGTTTTTTGATCGGCAGAGAAAACTCTGACCAGGACCAAAGGCTTTTTTTGAGATTGAAGGGATATAACAGATAATAACTTACAGAACCAGTGCCAAGCTTGACTTCCCATAATTTGTTGAACATTCAATTTAACGCCTAGGTCAAAAATAGGAACACCCGGCGGTAACAAAACTACTTTTCCAGTATCTTTTGCGCCTTCTCCCGGGATCCAGACTTTGATTCTAGAGTCCCAAGAAGATGGATTTCTCCGATGTCGAGCTCGCTCGATCTCAACAGTTGATAAACCACTCCAGATATTATTCTTGAACACTATGAATAACATCGCCAAAATTACTAACAATACCAGTGTTGCGCCTGCCGTAATCAACAGGGTTGAGAATTTGGGTTCACGAAAGATGTGATGGGCAGACGACGGGTATATTCTATGAGATTCTTGAGTTTGAGCGAGAACCGAATGGGATTGTTTTATCGCAGGATAATAGATGTATCCAAGATAAAGGCCACCGACATACCTAGACGTAAAACAGAGAACAGTCATGAACGCCGTGCTAATGAGCGTAACGCACCAAATATACCCATCGAGTAACATTTGAAGATTCGAATGTGGATCAACAGATAGAATGACGCGCCCGGAAACATATGATCGGGGGCAAAACAAATCAAGGCTGCACCTGTATACTGGACCGCCCATCCAACCCCACCAACGATTCCACCACAGCCGACGTAAAGTTTCGCCACTAGATTTATCACTCCACGTCAACTGGACCACCAAGCTAATATGTTGGTAGACTATGTGGTATATCGGGATGGCGCCAGTGAGTATGGTACTTGCAGCAAGAGTAAGAACCAATATAAATGGCTTGAGCGTGCGCGTGATGCTGATGCACTGGGCAAACCATACACAATGATGATCAAAGCCGAGCCTGTATGCGGGCAATTTTTTTTAAAAAAAAAAACCAAAATGTGCGGAACCAGGTTCAGTTTTCAGCTTAAATTATCCTCAAAACTAATAGAATGACTATCATATCCACGACTAGAAAGCCTCAGTTCGAGAAGTCATAAGAGACGAGAGAGAGGCGAAGAATCAAGCGCGGAGAAAAGCGACTGACACACATCTCTCACAATCCCGGCAATGTCGGGCTCGCAAAGGTACTATGCTGTTGTTACAAGCGTTACAGCGCGAAGGAGAACCAGATTGGTCGATACATTGGTAAACCTAACTCGGCCGCTCAACGGAGAAATGGATGAAACCAAAGGAAATGAACCAGTTAGAGAGTAAGAATATCTTTGTCAAAAGAAGAAATCTAATGAGGATTAAGATTGAACATTCTGTAAAAAAAAAAGTCACAATGGATTTATTGAGAATTTTGTCAACACCTTTGTTATGAGAATCATTCGGCCGATGATCAAATAGATTGAAATAGATGGCCAGATATAATGAAACGGTCATCGAGACTTGAGAGATGAACAATAGCTTGTACAGTCCTTCAAAGAGGAAGCAAAAAAAAAATGTTTGGGTTGGAGGACGATGTCCCTCCCGGATGAATCATATCCGACCGATTCGGATTTCAGTCCCGGTGAATGAAAATAAAATCAAAGTCAAGCTAAATCAGCTGAATTAGTCAAACACGGTCGTAGATTTTTTTTTTTTTTTTTTTTTTTTGAAGTTTCATGCTTCTTTGTTTTTATCCCTTCTCTACTTATACCATAGGTATGATGATATTTCGATATCTGAAAATGAGAAAAGAAAAAACAGAAATCGCAGGACGTCTTCAAAACTCACGGAGAAGATGATGTAATTTTTGCGGAACGACATCAAACAGATAAGGTACTATGGGTCATCCGGGCCAGCAACAGGGTCCACAGGAGGGATAAGCAAGAGAAGGATTCGCAACTGTAAGTGATCTTTGCTCCGGCGGCAGATTGAGATAAGGTGATTCGCTTGACTCACTTGACCCCTTCAAGACCAACTTGGAACCAAAGAACATCATGAGGAACACCAAGGTTGGGATGATCTTGTTCAAAAACTTGTTCGGTCTGAATGCTGAAGACATATTGTGGCTTGGCCAGATGAGAATGCTGAGAGGACGATCACGAGGATGGAGGGTGATGGGAAGCCGAGCATCTGATCAGGCACGTTCAATCCCACCATAGCCGCCGGGCACTGTGGAGCAGGTATGTATGTACTACGTACATCATGAAGGGAGCCAGCCCGGAGGCTGAGAGGAACGAGATGGGGACCGGTGTCGAGGTTTAGACCAGGCCCAGCAGGATGGCGGAGAAGACTGCGCCATAGAACCACTGAATCTGGGGCGGAATGTGCAGGCGAGGAAAATTTCCGAGTACGGGAATCGAACCCGTCTCTACCGCGTGAAAGGCGGTCATACTAGCCGATATACTAACTCGGATCTATGGACCATTTCGAAGATAAACACTTATATAGAGCATTTCTTGATACGTGGTAGTCCGGGGATTTGTGATCCAAGCATGTTGTCATTAGAAGATGGTTCAAAACGGTCTTTCTCGTTTCAACTTCTATTTATTTCAGAGATTTAACTCTAATCTGATAATGAAAAAGCAGGTTACCGACTGTTTTGGTGAGTTACAACAATGTAAACTATCTTATGTTAATTTTGGGGACACTAGTGAATAAGGCAGGTTCATTTTGTTCATTTAGACCTTGTTTCAGATCCGGTCTTTAATGGCCAAATTATATTGAAATATGAAGATCTATCAAGTTAAAAGCATTCTCAAGAATGTATTTTGAGACTGCTCAAGATTTTTCATAAACAAGTGAGGAAAAAACAGAGGTCAAGGCTAGACCTTCAGAATTACTAAATCCATGCCCTGCTTTAAAGAAAGGCATGATTTTAATATTTTTTTTTCAAGATCCATGCATTGTTTAAAGAAATGCACAATTGGAGTAATTTTTTTTTTTTACTAAATTCAAGCCTTCTGGTATTTTTTCCCACCCAAGGAAGGCCTGTAAACCTTAGAAAGTTGTGCCAATACTGAAAAAGTTTGAGTTTGGACAATTGAGGTTTGGAATGCCTTTTCAAGGTTTAAAGGAGTTCCTGGGGTGGAAAAAAATCATTTTGAGGATGTGTTGGGACCCCAAAGCCTGTCAACATTAATTGAGGCCTTGGGGGTCTAAAGTAAGGCCTCCAGACCACCTATGGGCACTGCCAGGGGTAGAATATTGTGGATAATTAAATTATGGACATCACTTGAGTTATTGTGACATATGAAAAGAAAGGAATTATTGTTCTTTGGTGAGGTTCTTTTGAATAAAATATTTCAAAAAAATATTCATCAAGTATAAAAACAAAAACACTAAATATCCAAAATTGATTTCTTTGCATAAGAATTGATGTTTACAGTGGGATGTAAATAAATTTATACCAAAAACAAAGATAAATAAAAAAGCACAGATAAACTCTCCATATACCCATTGTATGAGTTGATTTCACATATTCTTAGATTTATATTCCAAAAAAAAATTATTCATTAAAATAATAATAATAATAAAGTCAAAAACTTATTTCCTTGATTAAAAATAGATATTTCTCATGGAATGTAAAAATCTTGTCACCAAACATAAAACAAATGAAAAAATCTATCTCTAAAAAAAGATTGATTTTCAGAGTGTTGGAAAATACCAATGTTGGCCTCCTTGTGAGACCTCCCTTGAAAGCCATTGAGTAGCCAGTGTCTTTCTCCACAAAATGGATGCTGGCCATTCATCTTCAGTGAAGCTTTTTCACTTGGAAAATTCCATGCCTCCACGAATTTGGGGGCATATACTAGTATTCAATAAAACTATTTAATGAGAGGAATTTGAATATCACAAAAAATCAAACAGGGAAATCCATCAAGCACAAGATAAGTCCAAGAAATATCAAAATTTAACTCCTTTGTATAATAATTGATAACTCTAATGGAATGTAAATACTATTGTTACCAAAAAAAAAGACATATAACTATTCAAGAAGAAGAATTTATATTTTTTAAAATGTTTTAGCAAAAAATCCATCAAGTACAAGAATATTAAAGAAAATATTCAAAATCCATTCTTTTTGAACAAAATTTAATATTTATGATGGAATTTAGATTCCTTAGTACCAAATGTAAAAAATGAGTCAAAAATTCTACCCATGTTTTTTTTTTTAGATAGGAATTTGAATATTTTGAGTAATTTCAACATGGAATTTGTCAAGTATGAGTAAAATAAGAAAGGTTGGTCTCTTCTTATTCAAAGAAATCAGTCTTGAATATGTATTAGGGTGTATCAAAGTTAGTAAACCCGCCATTAGAAACCCGCCATTTTTTTGACCAAACCCGCCATTTTTAATGGCAGGTTTCTGAAATACACATACCCCCTAACTGGTGTGTTTCAAAATGGCAGGTCTAAGGAAAATGGTGGAGTTCAAAAATAAAACCCGCCATTAAACCCGCAATTAAACCCGCCATCTATGCATCATCATCCATCCACCATCCATTGCATCTAAAACACCCATCCACATCAGCAAATCCATACCAGTTGCATCTCCATTGCATCACACACATCTCATCTCCATTGCTTCACATCTCTATCAATTTTCACATCTCCATATTCATGCAAATCCCATCATCTCATCACCACACATCAAATCACCATCTTTCTCAACATGTCCAATCAAACTTCCTGCCAGAAAGTTGAAAATTCAAAAAAGCTGACTGAACTTTTGCAACTGTTTGACTCCCATTCAGACTCTGATTCATACTCCAATTTGGAATCAACTTGGAGGCTTTGAATTCTCTGTTGGAAAAGCAATACATGGTTCCAAGAATACACACTCTCCACAACCCTATGTATGAAAGGCAAAAGCTTCATCTCATGCCTAACTTAAGCTTCCAGCAACTATTCCAATCTCTATTGCCTTCATTCATGAAACTTTTGGAGATGATTGAAGACCACCACATCTTCCAGAACAATTCTTGGAATACTCAATTAAACCCAGCCATCCAACTTGCTGTTGCTCTTTGTAGATTGGGATCAAATGGAAATGGAGCAGCAATCCATAAATTGGAAAATCTATTTTCAGTCAGTTATGAAATCATTGACTTATACACCAAATGAGTCATGATTGCTATCCTATCTTTCCATTGCTCAGTCCTTTCTTGGCCAACCAAAGAAAAACTCAAGGAGATATCTCAAGTAATAGAGACCAAAGGCTTTCCTGGTTGCATTGGGTTTGTTGATGGAACCACCATCCCCTTGAGTCAAAAACCCAAGCTAGATGGAAACCACTATTTTGATTGCAAAAAAGGCAATTGATTCATTTTGTTTCCAATGACTTTGATAAAACCTTTGATCAAACCACTGAACAAATATGTTTCATCTTTTTGTTTAGATACTCTGTGGCCCTAAAACTTGTTTGTGATAACATCAAGAAGTTCATATCCCTCCATGCTGGTCTTCTAGGTTCTTGTCATGATTCATATGTGTTCAATTGGATGCAGATTGCCCAACAACCAGAGAACTACTTTGAAAACAATCAATAACTTCTGGCCAATTCAGCTTATGCTAGTGGGAAATATGTGGTTCCAGCATACCTGAATGTTTCATCTAACAATCAAGGAAAAACCAATTTCAACTATCATCTTGCCCAATCACAAGTTTGGATTGAGCATGTCATAGGAGTCCTGAAAGGAAGATGGGCCAGCTTAAGGGAAATGCAAAACCAGCTTCAAAACCCCAAAGAAATGAAGATACTCATCAACTGGATTATCACTTGTGTAATCCTTCCCAATCTTTTGGCCAACATCAAAGATGAATGGAACAAAATATTTGAAGATGATATTCCTGACCCACCTCAAGTCATCCCTGTCTCATCTTGTCCCTCATCTTCTTCTATGAGAGAGCAGATTCTTCCTCTCACCCTTGCTTGCTTTGATGAGTAATGTTTGATTTTTAAATAGGTGAAAAATAACTTCACAGTAAGTTTTTTTTTTGGTTGTTCACCCAAGTTTCCAGGCTGAGTTGGTTTTTTTTTTTTTTTTTTTCTTAGTGGACTTGGACAAAATCAAAAAAAACCTCCACCTCATACCCCACCACTTGCCAGCCCATCTACCTCTCCCCTCCACCTCACCGCTCCAACACTTCCACCTCACCCCACTCACACACTGGTCACCTTCCTTCCTCCTCAGCATCAAACCACCTCCTTCACCTCAGCAACCTAACCAACCTCACCACCCTCATCATCTTCACCAAGCTCCCCAAAACATCCACCATCCAACAGACTCAGTCAGTCCTCTTCCCTCTTTCTTCCCACTCACTATTGCTTACCTCTCCTTTGAACTCCCCCCAGGTCTTCTCTTGCATCCCCCTCCTCATCTGGTAAGCCCCTCCCTTCTCTTTCTCCCCCCTTCCTCCTCCTCCTCCTGCCTTGCTCAACCAACCCCCACCAATTGATTAGGATTCAATCCACCAATCAAATCCTGATCAATCAATCAATCAATTAGGAATCAATCAACCAATTGAATCCTGATCAATCAATCAATCAATCAAATACTAATCAATTGATCAAAACCAAATCAATTGGTTGATCAATCAAAACCAAATTGATTGCTTGATTGATTTGCAATCAATCAAGTGATTGATTTGCAATCAATCAAGTGATTGATTTGCAATCAATCAAGTGATTGATTTGCAATCAATCAAGTGATTGATTTGCAATCAATCAAGTGATTGATTTGCAATCAATCAAGTGATTGATTTGCAATCAATCAAGTGATTGATTTGCAATCAATCAAGTGATTGATTTGCAATCAATCAAGTGATTGATTTGATTTCAATTTCTTTATCAAATTTTGATTTATCTTTTGATTGTTTTGCAATTTATCAAGCAATTTTTTCACAATCAATCAAGCAATCAATTGCTAATGTCTCCTTCACTGTTTTTTGGAGTTTTCTTTGGTGCTAACCTCCCTGATTTTTTTTTCTCTTGTTGGGTGTCTCTGGACTTCACCCAAAGCCAACAGGTTCTTCCTTGATCAATTCAGGTGTTCTTTGCAATGGGAGGTATGTTTTTTTTTTGTTAAAAAAAAAAATTTTTTTTTTGATAACTTTGCTTGTTGGTGTGTTGCATGGGTCACTCATGCCAATTTTTTTTGGATTGGGATTCAGCTTCTGGTGTCCCTGGGTTCAACTCCAGGTTTGGTTTCTTTTTTTTTATTCAATCATGTTTCACCAACAATGTCTATTGGACTGACATTGGTTTTTTTTTTTTTTTTTTTTTTTTTTTTTTTTGGAAAACATTTGACCACTTTTGGGGAACATCCTATTCTTCTCCCACCCCCTCAAAATTTTACACAAAAATTCAAATCTATTCTTGTTCCTCACACCAATCTAAGTATAGGATTGGGAGGGAACAAGATGGAAGGAGATGGCTTGAAAAACATACAGAGAGGTGGGAAGAGTAGGGCTGATTTCCAAAAGAGGAATAAAATGAGAGATTCCAAAATATCTTTGGAGGTTTCTGAGGAAGGTATTAATGAAAAGTTGGTCTGGTCTGGTAAAAAACCGCATCCTTTGGATCTGTACCCTTCAATTGTTGCAGGAAAGAAAAAGAATAGTTGAAAACCAACCCAGGAAGATTTTGAGCAAGCAAAACAAATAATCAAACTGTTCCATTTCTTCCACTGTGGAAAATTAATTGTTCTCAATCAATCTGATCATCAAGCCCTGGTTGCAATAATCAAATTTGTCCCATTGGAGAAACTTTCTGACCAAGACAAGAAGGACATAAACTTTTTGAAAAATTTCCTTCACCAGTCAAAACAATTTGTCAACCCGGTTGGTCCTTCAAGAACTTGGGGTGGAAAAATGTGGGCAGTTGGATGGAAAAAATTGATACAACCTTCAGAGTTATTTGGATGTTATGTGAAGAAATAATCCATTAGATCTTCTCCTCAAGAGTATGCTTTCCCCAACCTTAAGGCCAACAAAGTATCCCAAATTATAGGACAAATGTTTTGCAATTTGGCCAAACTTTCCTTTGAAGCAAACCGTGATGCCATGAAGGACAAAAAGATCCCCTCTTTCTCTTTGTTGGAACTTGGTTCCAAGCCTAAAACTTTTGATTGCTCCCCACACATCAATTTCACCTCCAATTCTTTTTACAACTCTCCTCATATGGACAAAGGCAACATCTCTGGCTACTCCTTTTTACTCATGGTTACAACAAAGAAATAAAATGGTCAACTTATTGAAAATACAGACAAATATCAAGTATTGGATGGCCAATTTGTTTTTCCTGACCTTGGAGTTGGAATTGATTTCAAGAAAAAAGGTATAGTCAAAATAGTTTGGGCAGCTAATAAGTACAAGCACTGTACCTTTCCTGCTGTGGAAACATCAACCAATACCAGAATGGCCATGTCACTTCAAATTAATAAAATGACTAGAAAAACTTTTAGGGACTTGAATAATGGCCAGATTTACTCTAGAAAAAAAATATAAATAAAAAAAAATTTGTATGTTGGTGGGGTTAAGAATACTCTCAAACGTTGTAATCAAAAATAATTTTTTTGTTTTTCTTTCACCCATGCAAATATATTTACAATCCCAGAATTTGAGTTATCTTCTGCATCTCATCTACTGTTCTACTGCTACCAATGCAAGCCAAGGCTACTGATACCTTATCCTTTTTTTTGGTTGTAAGTTGTTCCCTCTCCTTTTCCAGTTGTGCTTGCTGTTGATCCTTCTCCTTTTCCTCTTTTTGAAACTCTAGCCTAGCCTGTTTCAACTTCCACTCAGAATCCCATTTTTGTTGATGAGCCAAACTCTTTCCTTTCTGCTTTTGAACATCCATGGCCAGTTGACAATCCCACTTTTTCTTTTCAAAGTCAAGTTTTTTGGATTCAATTTGTGATTTGAATGTTTTTTTCAGGGGAAAAGCAATGAGCATGGTTTTGAAATCAAGGATATTCAACCAATGGACTTACATGAATCTTGCTTCTCCATGATTTCTTCAAAGCCTGAAAAACCGGAAGTGTTTCTACTCTTTTGATGACTTTTGGGGTTGATATTGATGGAATTGGAGGCCTTTTGCTTACTCTTGGCAGAGGAGGTTTGAGTCTGAAAGTCATCACTGGTGTTCAAAGGCAATGTTGGAGGCCCCATTGGCTTGAGTTTTTGGCCATTCTGGAATGGATGAGCCTGTTTTTTTACAATCTAAATCAGTCAGGATTAACAAGACAGAAGAGAAAAGAGCTTGGTTCCTTACTTGAACAGATGTTGAGGGTAATGGAGACTGAGGAGTATCTTGTTCCGCATCAGCAAGGTTGATGAGATCTGCTAACCCAGGAAGAGAGAAATCCAAAGAAGGAAGGAAGGGGTCCAAGGTATGGTTTGACACATCAATCAATGCGGAAGTAGACGTGATTGGAGCTGATTACCATTTAATATCCTCCTTGGCATCAGATGGGGGCTACTCCAAGGAAAAGGTTTCTTAAGGATCACCATTGATAGGCTGAGCATCCCTAGCCAAGGCCTCAGCGTGGACTGAATTGGATTTTTGGGCATCAAAAGCGGCTAAAGGGGTGATTTTGGCCTTCTTTCCCAAGATTTCATCCATTTGAATATAAAAAGGACAAATGGAGTCCAAATTATCAACCCCCAAGTTGATTACCTTGGCTTTGTCAGAGTTGGTGATACCAAAGCCAGTGGAGATTGACATGGATTGGGCCTTTTTGTACTTGACTTGATAATTCTTGAATTGCACCCTCATCTGTTTGGATGACAGATCCAGCCTACCTTTTTTTTTGTTCTTGAGTTCATTGGCCATGAGGAGATAACCATTGACCTTAGAGGATGGAGGTTGGCCAACATGTGTTTCATTGTTAGATGCAAAGCAGGCATCATAGTTGGAGGGAATTTTGAGCCAGTTGACCAGGATGATGTGATCAGCTCTCTTGAGCTGACTTGAGCCCTTGGAAGCTGATGGGGAAGGATTGTTTGAGCCCTTGAAAACTGATGGGGGAGGATTGTTTGTTGTGGAGTTCCTTGGCAATGTTTGCTTTGGTGTGTTGGACTTTTGTGTGGACTTGTGGGGGAAGGTTTGATGAGGGGCCATTTGGAAAGAGTAAGGGCAATAAGGTGATGAGAGGGATAAAGTGACAAGCAAGATAAATTGATGAGAGATATGAAGTGATGAGAGTGATAAAGTGACAAGAGCAATAAAACAATGATTGGATTCTTTGGATGAGGTTGGAGGTAGAGTGATCAGAGCAATGAAGCAATGAGAGCAATAAAGTGGTGAGTGATCAAGTGATGAGGGTGATAAATTGATGAGAGTGATAATGAGAGTGATAAAGTGATGAGAGTGGTGAATCTTTTTATGATGAGGCTGGAGGTAAAAAAATTTGCAAGGAGGTTGGACATAGAAGGAGGTGGGAAGCCAAGGGTGGATGACGTGGACAGGTGGCAGAAGCCTTTAAGTACTTTATTTGACAAAACCCAATTATTTCATGTCAAATTTGATAGGTCTGATGTGAAATAAGTGGGTTTTTTATTTTTAATGGCAGTTTTGAAATGGCAGATTTGGTTTGAAACCTGCCATCAAAAAATGGCGGGTTTGGTTAACTTTGATATGCCCTATTGTCATTATTTCTGTAATTAATGAAGTTATTTTTGTGATTTTTCACAATATGAAAATTCATCTCATTGAGTATCGGGATGAAAATTTCTATTTATTTTTGATAAGTTTCTTAAAAATATATTTAGATTCTATGAGAAATATGAGTTTTTATTTGGAGGAATCAATTGTTGATTTTACTATTAGGGCATATCAGAGTTCACTTTAAGGGCTAGAATAAGGCCTCCAGACCCCCTGCGGGGTCTTTGTGGGGTAGAATTTTGTGAATAATTCAATAAAAGGCATCAATTTATTTGATTTTAAATCTAAAAATACAGAAAATATTTTATTTTTGAATTAGATTAAAATGTGGGGTCACATTTGGAAAAAAACTTATTCCTATATGAGAAAAATAAGAATAATGATAAAAGATCAATTTATTTATAGAAACATTAAATATTTCCCCTGGAGCTTAAATAAATTCATAAAAGAAATAAAAAACATTGAAAAATGCTACATATACCTATTTTATTATTTTATTTTAATTTTTTTGAAATATTCCAATAAAAAAAATTTTCAAGTACAAAAATAACTATACAAAATATGAAAGAAACATTTCTTTGAAGAAAAGTTGAGATTTCTGATGGAAGGTAAATACCATTGTACCAAATGTTAAAAAAAAGCTGCATATAACTTTTTGATGAGGGCATTTGGAATATTTTGAAAGATTTCAACAAAACCTTCATCAAGCAAAAAAAAAAAAAACATTGCACCACAAAAACCTGCATGTCAATTTCTAGCAAGTGCCATCAAGGAGCTCAGACCCAATCTAAAACCAAGCTCAGGTCAAGCTCCAGCCAAGCTCAGGTCCAGCTTTATCCAAGCTCTAATTCACAGTCAGTGTGAAACAAAAAATTGGTGAGAGCATGAGCATAGATTCAAATAAAGATTGGACAGAGTCTCACCCAGAGATTGCTTGGTTGCACTTGCTAGCAAGTGACATCAAATTATTCATGGAGTTCAATATCCAAAATTGATTTATTTGAATAAGAATTGAAATTTACAGTCAGATATAAATAAATTTCTTCCAAGCATCAAAAAACACAGAAAAGCTCTAAACATAAATATTGTATGAGGCAATTTCACATATTCTTAAATATTCAAAAAAACAATTCATTTATTGACATTAAAATAATAAATAAATTCAAAAATTTATTTCTTTGAATAAAAATGAATATTTCTGATTGATTTTAAATATCTTTTTACCAAACATAAAAAAAAATAGTTAAATAAAAACATTTAATGAGAGGAATTTGAATATCATTCAGAATTGCAAAAATTATTTTTGGGTGCAATTTCTTGAGACTTCATGTAGTCCCAGAACTTTTTCATATGAAAACTTGAATTAATTGAGGGTATTACATCATTTCCAGCCTTGTCAATAATAGAAGATTTTTTTTGTGTTCTTCATTTCAAGCAGCAGCAACAACGTATTGGAATTTTCTAAAATTTATCAGGTTTTATTGATTTTGAATTCAAGCTGGGAACCCTTCTATGGCCAAACCTGCTTCCAAATTTCCTTTTTGGTTCTTTTTTTCCTCTGGAAATTGAAGTTTGGATTTTATTTAAAATTAAGAAAAATTTTAATATTTGAAGAGTAAGGATCATATACCTATTGTATGAGTGAAATCCAAATATCTTGAAATACTCAAACAAAGAGCTAATCAAGTAAAAGAATAATAATTATAAATGAAAAATTGATTTATTTTAATAAATAATTCTCTTTCTCATGTCATTTAGATATAATTGACCAAAACAAAAACAAAATGAGAAAATGAGAAATACAAACATTGAATAAGAGGAATCCAAATATCATTAAAAAATACAGAAAACTTCATCAAGTGCAAGAATAATCAAAGAAATATCAAAAATTTCTTTATTTAAATTGGAATTTACATTCCTAATCTAATTTAAATCTTGTTTTTAAAGAAATATAAAAACATATTAAAAACAAAATCAAGCATTTTGAATGTGAATAATTGAAATATTCCAAAATTTCTCAACAAAAGATTCATGAAGTAAAGAATGATAGAGGAAATATCAAAAATTAATTTTTTTGAGTAAAATTCAATGTTTCTGATGGAGTGTAGAAAATTCAAAATGTTTTTCATATACTTCTAGTTTTAGGAAGGAATCAAAATATTTTTGAGAATTTGAATAAGAAATTTCATAATTATGAGAAAAAAAGCAGGATTAATTCCTTCTTATTCAAATGAATCAATTTTTTATGTTAATTCCATTATTTTTGCACTTGATGCAAGTTATTTTTGAATTTCTAATAATCTTTGAATTCCTCTCATAAAATACTTTTATGTGGAATTTTCTAATGTTTTTTTTTTATTTTTGTAAAAAAATATATGCATTCAATCAGAATTATAAATTATTATTCAAAGAAATCAATTTTTGATTTTATAATTATTATTATTTTACTAAATTTATTCTTTGTTGGATTATTTCAAAATTTTTGGATTTATCTCATAAAATGGTCATATATATAATTTTCTTATATTGCTTTTTATGTTTGGTATAAGGTACTTGAATCCAACTGGAAATATTAATTCTTCTTCAAAGAAATAATTATTTTATGTTTTTGGTACTTTATAAAGCATTTTCTTGGAATATTTAAAATTTTTTGAATTGCCTTCATTAAATATGTATATGAAGCATTTCTATATATATATAAATTATGTTTGGTACCAAGGTATTCACATTTGATCAGAAATAATGTTTTTCTTCAAATAAATCTGTCTTAAATATTTTTTATGATTATTTGTTTACTTGATGAATTTTTTGTTTAGATATTTTAAAAAATTTAAATTGAAATCATCATATATTTATATAGTTTTCTTTGTTGTTTGATATTGATACAAATGTATTCATTTTCTAATCATTTTTCTTGTTTTCTCATACTTCATAATTGGTTTTTAAAGCTGAATTTGTATTTGATTCCTTGAAAAAAAATGATATTTATTTTATCTTTAAATATCACATTAACTCAAGGGATTTCAATAATTGAATTCTCCAAATATTTCTACCACAGAGAGACCCCACAGGGGGTCTGGGTGCCTTATTTTAGAACCCCCAAGGCCTTAATTAATGCTTTATAGATTTGGAGGGCCCAAAATACCCTCAAAAGGTGTGTGATCCCACACTATTCACTCCTTTGGAATTTAGAAAGTTATGGAAAACCTTAAACTTCCAAAATAATGAATTTTCTGTTTTGGAATAAATTTTTGAGGTTCAAATGCCTTCCTGGAGTGGTAAAACATTCCAGAAGGTGTGATTTTAGTAAGGAAAAATACTTGAATCACACTTTTATTCAAAAAAGGCTTGAATTTAGCAAAAAAGAAACACTTGAATCATGCCTTTCTCCTAAGGAGGTCATGGATTTAGTAATTTTGAAAGCATGATTTTAGCCTGGTCTTGCAAAGAGTGGTTTTTTATTGTTGAATTCATTAAAAAGAGGTGTTTTTTGCAGCTTAAAAAGTTGAAAATGAAATTTGGTATAATTAAAAGAAGGTTTTTGAAGTCTTTAAAATACATGAGGATACAAAAAGATGGTGCAGAGGAACCAGACTAAATAGCAAGGGATTCCTTTGTTTTCAGTGGCTTGATTCTGGTCCACTGATAATACCTGCTCATTTGATAATGACTGTGGAATTGAGGAAGCAGAAAATCATCACTTCCTTTACACTGTTTGGGATCAAGTGAGGCTGGTGAGTTTTTATCACCCCTGGTCCAGTCCTGAACTATTTCTGACCTGCTCATCCTGTTCTTTCTGGTAAGAATTTCCTTTTTTGTTGTGTTTTGAACTGGCTTTTGCTAGACATTTCATGTCAGTATACCTTTGGCATATTTTTTTTGTTTTCTGTGATATTGCCTGTGTCCTCTTTTGCCTTATTTTCAGTTTTACTAGGGAAATTCTTTCTCTCTTCAATTATGTTTATTCCCAACAAGATGGAGATATTTGGATACAACATCCTTTTTGTGAATTGTTTGGAGGTATTATCAAAAGCATTGATATTAATTTTTGGGAAATTAATAAATCAGAAAGAGCTGCATTTTTTTTGAATGATTTGAAACAAGAAATGAGCTTATTTTTTAATAAAAAGAAAGAAAATCAATGCAAAATGGTTCAGTATTACAAATTTTAGAGGCAGTATCATGGCAAAGAAATCATCATTGAAAGTATTTTTACCAAAAATTCTTCCTCATTTGGAGCAGTTTTATTGACAATATGATTTTAGGAGGAGATTTCCTGGTCATAAAAATGGTCAAGGTTTATTATATCCTTTTAAGCAATGAATTTTTTTTGGTGAAAATTATCTTTTAAAGTGGGTACTGATTGAAGAGATACAAGAAAATCTTGTGTTCCATGCTGTTTGCATAAAATGGGTTGAGATTTTTAGATGATGAGGAGTGATATGATAGAGGATTTGGTGAGAAGTTAGGTTTGATTCCAATATAGGGGGTGTTTATGGACATGATCTAGATAAAAATTTATGATGGTAATTTTATTTATGAAGTTTTAAAATGGGTGTGTATTGGTTTGATGGCATGGAGGGGGTGGTATTTTTATCATCCATTTTAATGAAAAACAAAATTTTGAAATAAACTGGTTAAGGGATATGTGTAATTCAGAAAACTGCAATTAAAAGTGGTGTGTTTGGAAAAAATTTAATGGTATATTTTACAACTCTGATACACCCTAATAAACCTCTGAAAATCAATATAAACATTAAAATTCTTCAGCAATGCTTTTAATCTACAAAGTTATTGGCTAATCTTTGTGATTTTCTTTGAAGAACTTAAACTCTTTCAATATGACCAAATCTATCCTTTCTATCTCCACCACCTATGCCAACCTCTAAATATTGCCCCATTAACTTTTATGCAAGTTTCTGCACTAGTCTACTATTTTTCCTCAATTGAATCATTAATAGTCTCTGGGCTAATCTCTTTCAGATATTCCAGCTTCTTTGAATCACAACATAGTATTAAAATATTAGGTTGATTATCTGGCAGAAATTGAAAGGAAGGAAGGGATGGGATTCTTATTTTGCCAAGAGGAGCGGATCAAGGAGTCAGAGGGTGCACTCAGGTTTTTTATGAGTCAGAACAGATGATGATAAATTTTCAAGGACTTGAGCAGATTTAAATAGCCATGATACAAGCCAGATAGTCAAGTACCAACTTGTGTTTTTACAATGAGAAAGGAAATTGAATAATTAATGAAGAGTGAACCAAAGAACTGTCACTCATTCAGTGACAGTCAGTACGCAACAGATCAGAGAAACAGAAGGCCATAGGATAGGGATTAAAATCAGTCAAAAGAAGAGTGGAAGTACAACTCAAGTGGTTTGTTAATCCAAATGATTTGGTTATTCAACAAACATATAAAAAAAGAATAAAATAACAATCAACCAACAAGAGGGCACCTGAATGGAGATATGAGATATAATATCTTTTTTTTCACATAAAATACTACTTTTATGAAGCCATAATACCGGAAGAATATAAATTTAATAATAATTTTTAATTGATTGTATTTATTTAATTTTTTTAAGCCAAAAAGGAAGGGCAATAGTTGTCAGAATTCCAACACCCATTGCACACCCTGAATATTTTACAAATTAGTATACTTCTCCCTTAGGCACTCTATTCAATAAAGCTTTAACAATCTAGAAAATTGCTTGTTGGAACTAGTTGTCATGTAACATCATTTTCAAGTCATGTGTAGATATTAAAGTGCTAATTGCTGAATTATTAGCCACTCCCAGGGTTCCATGTGCTCTTCTTGTACTTGATTTTCATATTTGACTCTGCTCATTGTTCAACTATGAAATATTCCAGCTTTTTGTTCCATTTTTTTCCCTTATAAATTGATTGTTAAATATTCTGAGCCTTTTAAATTCTGCCTCAAACTTGAATTCTCTTTTAAATACCAAACTTCAACATTTCCTTTTGTTTTAAATTTTTTGAGCCTAGTCCCAGACTGAAACCCTGACCATTCCCTTGAAGCATTACCATGCTTACTCAAGATTACTCAAAGAATATTATATCTTCCTGGAGCCTTCTGTAGCTCCCCTTTGTCTTTCTGTGCATCCTAAAAGTATTACAACTATTTACAATGACAGATTATGATTTGAAAAACAGAAAGAATCATTTGAATCATCTGGCTTGTAACAGAAATAGGCTTCGAAAGATAGATACCAAAATATCTTCAGATTTTAATGGGAATGGTATTAAGGAGATATTCAAATTTTCTGGCAGGAAAGTTTGGAATCTTGATCTTGATCCTGCTATCAAGAATGAAAATAAAAAGATCAATAAAAATATAACCCCCAAATTTTTCAAAAAAGAAAAACAAAAAAACAAGGGCTTATATTTTTCACTATCAGGCCCTGTTTTTTTGTTCTGGATGATTCTGATCATCACTCTGTGGTGTCAAAAGTTAAATTCATCACTTTGTGTAATATATCTGGGGAAGATACAAAAAATATAAAATTTGGGACCATCTGCCTCCACCAATCAAAATGGTTTTTCAACCCTGTTGGCCCTTCAAGATAATGAGGTTGAAGGGTTTGGTAAATGGAAGTGAAAAAATAAATTTAACCTTCTTTATTGTTGTTTAAATAATTTTTTAAGGCTGCTTTCCAATTTTCTCCTCAAGAATTAAAGTATCTGAATCTAAAATCTTACTGGGTGTCCCAGACATTAGGCTAAATTTTTCACAAATTGGCTAGCATCCCCTTTGAATCCAACCAGAAAATAATGAAATAAAATTTCATTGCCTCCTTCTTTTCCTTGGAATTTTGCACCCAAACACATCTTTTAATTTTTCTTGTTCTTTCAATTTCATATCAAATGGTTTATTCAAAACTCCCCATACTCAAAATTGTGGTCTTGATTTTAATTCATTTCCCCTCTTGTTTCAAACAAAAATTTCAAATGGAAAAAGGGAAGTGTTAAATTTGCAACCCAGAAAAACCAGTTCACAATTCAAAATGGGTTATGTGGCACCGTTCAAGGCCCATCTGAGCCCTGAACGGTTGTTTGCTACCCATCTAAGTTGTGAAAAGCTGTTTGAAACTCATCTGAGTGATGAATTGCCATTCACAAATCAAGGGTTGTCAGCCAAAAAAAAAATTAAAATTGAAATTTGAATAAATAAAAATAAACTGAAAGCTTGAATTCCCAAAAAAATAATCAAAAAGGCAAAAAAAAGGATCAAAAAGTGCAATGAGATTTTTTTTTTAATTTTTTTAATTTTTTTTAAATGAATTCTTTGAGGTAAAATAATGCATCCAACAAATCTGCAAAAATATTTAAAATTTCTTTTATTTTTTTATGAATTCCTGAGATCTTGAATACCCAAAAAAACAAAAATGAATTGAACAGGCATATAAAAGTTCCAATAGTCCAATGAGAAATCTGGTTTTTTTGATTTGTTTGATTTTTTGAATGAATTTTCCAAGGTAAAAGAATACATACAAAAAATCTAAAAGAAATATTGGAAAGCTCTTTGATTTTTTTTTCAAATTAATGAGAGCTGAAATAACCCAAAAAAATAATTCAAAAGGCAAAAAGCAAGATTCCAAAATCCATTGAATTTTTTTTGTTTTATTTTATTAATTTTTTTACTACATTTTTGAAGGGGTTCTAATGCCTCCAAAATTATCAAAATTTAGTTTGGGTGCCTAGTTACCCCTAATTACCCTTAAAATGGCCCATTTGGGGCTATTTTGCCCCAAATATTCAAAAAGTGTTGTTCACAACTCTTTTAGCCATGAACCTCTGTTTACAACTCAAATGGGTGACAAACAGCTTTTCACACCCTTTTGCAACCTGGGGTTGCAAATTTAACACTTCCCATGGAAAAAAAATCATTGAAAAATTGAAAAAATACAATGTTTATGAAAATAAATATTTTTTCCTGACTTGGGATATGATGAATTTGGATATGGTATTTATTTCAATAAAAAAATGATTTGTGAATTTCACTGGCCTTCTAATAAGTAAAAGAATTTGAACTTTCCTGCTGTTGATTCAGCTGCCCATACTAGAATGGGAAATTCTATGCATACCAATTGAAGTAACAGCAAAACAAGAAGGGAATTATTAGGGCTTATCAAAGTTAAAATTTTGAAAAGTTTAAATTGCTTATTTCAGGAAAAATATCAATTTTTCAAAAAATATTTTTTTATCAAAAAAAAACAATGAACCAATAGGTTTAGCTCAAAAAAATAAAATTTCCAAAAAATAAAATAGAAAAGCCTGAAATCAGCCATTTAATTTTTTGAAAGTTTTAACTTTGATACATCCTATTATGGTTTTTAGAAAAGCTGGGGAAACCCAGTTTTTTTGAAAAAACAAATTTCTTCCAGTTTTTTTGTTTTTCACAAATTTTTAATAAAATACCCTCTTTCCTTTTGAACCATGATAGATGATTTTTTTTACCCTCTAATTGAATCAAGATTAGCCTCCTCAGCCCATTTTAAATAAGTTTTATTTTCAATCATTTATTCCAAGTGCATCATCATTGGCAATTAAATCCTTTGTATTGTTAACATTGCAACTTCACAGCACGCTAAACAATGTTTTTCCAAAGCCATAATTTTATTCCAAAAATATAAACCAGGTGTCACAACTGCCCCTGGCGTGCAAGGGGCTGAAGGCACAGGCACTACTTCTCACAGAACTCAGGATAGAGATAAAGAGATTGATTTCATGTGAAGAAGATATGTAGAGTAAAAGACAGTGATGAGGAGGAGAATCTGGGAGTAAGGCTCTGAAGGATTTGTGGTGAGGGAATCCTGTAAGAGTAACACCAGAGGGATAGGTGAGATGAGTATGGTAGGCTGGTTGGCTTTCTTGTGCTGAGATGACACCTATTGGATGAGGGACTAACCAATAAGAAGTAGTATACTAATTCCTTGGGGTAATTAGTCCAAGAGGAGAAGAGAGGCCAGTATATGTGAGAGCTGAGAGGAGGCCTTGAGGATTGGATGACTGGTGCTGGGCTGGGAGGCCCATGGCATTACATGTGGACCAATGGGGTTGGAGGTTGCAGATTGACAGGTTGAGTAATGGGCCTGTCCAGGAAGGTCATGTACTGAACTGGAGTATGTACTATGGGTTTACTGTATGTACTTCTCATGCCAGATAGAGTTGAAGGAGAGATGAGGATGCACCAAGCCATAGAGAGGTAGAGGGTATGCCTGGGAGATTTCCTAAAGGCTGCAGGATGTGCAGGGGGATACTTCAGGATATTCAGCAGTAGAGTGTGATTGAGTTGGACTGAGGTTGGCTGAGGTCTGAGTGAGGCTGAGGAGACTTAGTCAAAGTGTGGTTATGACAGTACCCCCCCAGAAGAGGAAGGGGTAGCTCCTGATACCCATAAGAAGAGGTGAGAATCAGGTTGAGATCTTCACCATGCCCATGCTGTCTTTCCCTTCACCATATCCATCACCATCACCACCTGGTTCCTGTCCATTGCTTTCATCTTACAACAGATCATCCACCCCCTCATTCAGTATGGAAGTTACCAACGGCTATTACCCTGTCAACCAGTACTTCCCTTCATGTTCCAGGTGCGCCGAGACCAACAAGGTTTGCATCACCAGCATAACTCCCAAGTCTGGGAAGTGCGAGTATTGCCGACGCTACAAAAGGCCCTGTTCTGGAGTCCACAATGCCAGAAGGAAGTTTCTAGGACCTGTTTTTTGGGTGAGGGATGAGTCTTCTCCCAACTTTGAAGTGAAGGAGGCGCCGGATGATTCAAGCGTGTCGCTAGGCGTGGAGAGCAGGGTAGGGGCTTTGGACGGTGAGTGTTTCTTTTGATTTGGGTTGTTCAGACAGGCTGACTTCAGCCCGTGGTCGTAAAACTGTAGTTGACGCGCTGAAGGAGAAGGTGAAGAGAATGGAGAAACGCCAAACGGAGTTGAGGAGGAAGGGGCAACTGGCGTTGGATGGTACGTCGAAGAAGGCAGCGGGAAGTTCAAAAGCAATGGACGTGCGTTGGGGGACCCCTTACTCATCTTTGATTAGTTTGATTGAGGACTCTGAGGGCGTAGGGGGCCAATCAAACCTCCGTCAAAGCCAGGCCAACCCGGTCAAAGCTGATCAAACCACCGTCAAAGCGGTCAAAGCAAGCCAAAAAGCCGTTGAACCGGTCAAAGTTCGAAAAGTTTGAATCAAATCAGTTGAAGTTTGACGATTGAGGGTTGAACCTGTTGAAGCTCGGCGGTTGAAGGTTGGTGCCGTCAAAGTTCAACAATTGAAGATCAAAGCGGCCAAGGTCAAACCTGTCAAAGTTCGACGAGATGTGGTCGAGGTGATGGAGCCACGTAGAAGGACGGTCAAAGCGGTGGTGATCCAATTGAAGCACGGTCAAAGTAGCGGAGAGGGGATTGAAGAGGCGTCAAAGCGTTGAAGAGACATTGAAGCTCGAAGTTTGAAGGTGGTTCAAATCACCGGAGAGCCGCCCGCCGGGAACGCCGCCGCCTTCTCTGTCAAAGTCAAAGTCAAACCCATTGAAGTCAAAGTCAAAGAGGGTGTCAAAGCAGGGCGAGAGGAGGAAGAGGATGAAGATGCTCCTGGGGAGCCTGACAATGAAGAAGAAGAAGAAGAAGAAGAAGAAGAAGAATAGGAAGAAGAAGAGGAAGAAGAAGAAGAGGAAACAGAAGGCAGGGAGCAAGAAGGAGATGGAGTGGAGCAGGGAAAGGGTAAGGGTAAGGAAGTTATAGCATTGGAGGATGATTCCCCTGGCCCTCAGTCTGTTGGAGAGTTGGTTGGGAGGTTACTTGCTGAGGATGGAGTGATAGATGGATATAGGAAGGTGACCCAGGGGGATATTGGTTTTTATGCTTGCTCTGGAGGGAAGGTAGTTGGACCCATGGATGCTATTGAAGATGATCTAGTGGGGGACTTGAAGGAGATTGAAAGGCGTCTTAGGAGGTTTTCAAAGGATTCCAGGAGCAATGCTATTTTTGGCTGGAGTTTGAATAATGGGGAAGGAGTGGAGAAGAAGCAGGAGAAGAAGGAGGCAAAAAAGGAAGTGTTGGCAGAGCTAGAGGATTTTTTATCTTTTTCTGGTGTAACATATGAGTTGGGAGCCACTGCTAAAGATAAGGAGGAATATGAGGGAAGGAAGATCAAATTGGCTAGTGTTTGGGTAGCTAAAATTACTGATTTTATTGATAAGATTGAAAGGGAGTGGTAGATAGAAACCTGTTGTTTTCTTTTACTTTTATTTATGCAGATGGATGAAATGAAGATAGGTTTGATTTGGTTTATTGTTTTGGGAGAGTGGGAGTGAACTTTTGAGTTATGGAGAAACAAAAGGAAAAGGATGGAGTTGATTGGGGAAACAGAGTGGAAATTATGAGGGTTTGGGTTTGGAAGGATATAGTGAGTGGAAATTGTGGAGAAGGGCTGAACAGTTGGTGAGATTGGCTGATGGTTCCCATGAGGTTCTTTCAGAGTCTTCTAAAAAACCTTTCCATTTGACTAAATAGAGGAGTTTGCCACGTCTAATCTTGGAGTCCAGGATTTGAGACACTTCCCACTCTTCCTGGCCATCAATTTCCACTGGTTCTGGGGGTGGATGATGATTAGGAGAGTCTGGGTCTGAGGAGTAGGGTTTGAGAAGGGAAGCGTGGAAGACAGGGTGGATGGAAGACCATTGATCAGGGAGTTGGAGTTTGAAAGCATGAGATCCTATACATTTGATAATGAGAAAAGGACCCAACCAATGCTCAGAGAGCTTCTTGGAAGGTCTGTTAGTATTGATATTCTTTGAGGATAACCAAACTTTATTCCCAGGAGCAATACCCTTTGGAATGTCTTTTCTATTAAGGTCAGCATAGTACTTATACTTATCCATAGACTCTTTTAATTCTTTCTTTAGTTGGATCTGGTTCTTCTGAATTTGGTCCAGGTAGTGACTGGCAGGTTGGTTGTCCAAAACATGCAGGAAGTCAAAACTTGGGTGCCTTCCATAGAGGGTAAAGAAGGGTGATTTCTGGGTAGAAGTATGGACACTGTTGTTATAAGAGAATTCTGCCAAAGGGAGCCAAGTATCCCAGTTGTCCTGATGATAACTGATATACATTCTGAGGTATTGTTCTAGTACTTGGTTGACTCTTTCAGTTTGACCATCTGTTTTGGGATGGTAGGCTGTGGAGAGATTCCTTTGTATCTGTAATTTTTCACAAAGTGTTTTCCAGAAAGAAGAAACAAATAGGGAGCCTTGGTCACTTATGATTTCAGTAGGTAGGCCATGTTTGGAGAAGACATGACTGATGAAGAGGTTAGAAAGTTCTACTGCAGTCAGTGTACCGTTTGTTTTAATGAAGAGGGCCATCTTAGAGAAACGGTCCACCACAACAAGGATAGAATCAAATCCATTGGAGAGAGGGAGTTGAGAGATGAAGTCCATGGAGAGTGAGGCTCAAGGGCCATCAGGAATTGGAAGAGGTTTGAGAAGTCCTAGTTTCTTTTCTTGCCTTGCCTTGTTCCTGTTGCAAAGATAGCAGGCTGAAACATAGTTCTTGACATCCTTTGACATTCCATTCCAGGAGAAAGATTGCTTGATGAGGTTGAGAGTCTTCTGTTGGCCAGGGTGACCTGCAAGAGGAGAATCATGTCTTTGATAGAGTATTTTTTGTTTAAGGTGGTTAGCTTGGTTAGGTATGACCACTTTACCCTGAAACAGGAGTAAGCCACTAAAGGGGTCTAAGGAGTAATCTGTTACTTCTTCATTCTTATTCAATCTTTTAATGATGTCCTGAAATAACTTGTCAGCTTGTTGACCAGAGGTCAATTCACTCAGTTGATTGTCAAGTTTATTAGAAGAAAGGAAAAAGAGTTTGGAAGTTTCAACTTCATTTTGTTTCAGAAGCTGTTGAACATTCCCAGGATTCTTTTCAGAATATGGCATTCCCCCTGCTGGATACACATCGTCCCAACGTGACAGGATATCTGGGATGGTTGAAAGTTTTCCAGGCCTGTAAGTGATCAGAAAATTGAATTCAGAGAGGAATTCTGCCCAACGGGCCTGTCTTCTAGTAAGGGCCTTGGAAGACATAAAATACTTCAAAGAGGAATGATCAGTTAGCACTTCAAAGGGGTCAGTAACGCTCAAGAGGTAGGACCTCCATTTATGCAGGGCAAAAACAATAGCAAGGAGCTCTTTGTCATGGATTTCATAGTTGAGTTCAGCACTGGACATTTTCCTGCTGTCAAAAGCAATAGGGTGTTTAGTGTTATCAGCAGTAACTTGGTGCAGGACTGCACCCAGGGCATAGTCACTGGGGTCAGTCTCAACATAGGTTCTAAGGAGGTGATCAAAATGGCAAAGGACTGGAGCTTGGGCAAAGGCTTGCTTGATGTTTTAAAATTGTTGCAAGGCTTCAGGAGTGAGGTTGAAAGGGGAGCTGTTTCCAGCGATAGAGGTCAGGTGGGAGACCTGTTTGGAGTAGTTCTTTATGAACCTGTGATAGAAGTTAGCAAACCCAAGGAAGGATTGCAAAGCCTTTCTGTTTGTAGGAGTAGGCCAGGTAAGGATGGTCTTGACTTTGTTGTTGTCCATAAATATTCCATCCCCTGAGACCACATAGCCCAGATAGTCCACAGAGGGTGCATGGAAGTTGCATTTGGTTGCTTTTGCATATAACTTGTGTTTTGTGAGCTGGGCCAGTACTTCATACACATGAGGGATGTGTTTCTGTAAGTTTTTTGAGAAAATGAGGATATTGTCAAGGTAAACCACCACATAAATTGTGAGGAGATCAGCAAGGATATCATTTATAAGATTTTGGAAAGAAGCTGGAGCGTTGGTCAGCCCAAAAGGCATGACCAGGTATTCATAGCTTCCAAACTGAGATCTGAATGCTGTTAGGTGTTCATCTCCTTCCTTGATGCGCAATAGATTGTAGGCACCTCTGAGTTTGATTTTGGTGAATATGGAAGAATCTGAGAAGACAGTCAGTAAGAAAGTCATTGGAGGAAGCGGGTAGCGGTTCTTCCTGGTGACAGCGTTAAGTTTGCGGTATTCAACACACAACTGCAAACTCCCATCCTTCTTTTTAACAAAAAGGACAGGTGCTCCAGTGCTTGAAGTGCTGGAGCGGATGAAACCTTTCTCTACATTCTCTGCTATGTAGGCTTGTAGGTTTGCCTTTTTGCCTTGGGATAGGGAATAGATGGGCCCAACTGGAGGGAGTGGGCCTTCCAGTTTGATGTGGTGATTGTAAGCGCGGTGAGGAGGAAGTTGATCTGCTTTAACCTTGGAGAAAACATCTAGAAAAGAATGGTAATCAGCAGGAACTTTTTCCAACACAGTTTCTATTTCTTCAGGATCTTTTTCAATGTCAAACTTGTCCCAGTCAGCTGAAGCATTCTTATGGGGAGTAATGGAAATGTTAGAAGAGGTAACCAATTGCATGATATGCAAGGATGAATCCCTAGGTTCCTCCTCCAGAGGAATGGTCAAGGGATCAGTGAATATCCAGGCAAGGTGAGAAACCATTGAAATCAATGGAAATTGGATGGGGTGTTGAGGATGCAAGGGTTCTGAAGTGAAGGGGAGTGCAATGGACTGCAGTGCCAGAGGCAGAGTGGGAGAGGGACCGGTTGTAGGTAGGTTGGCCATGTTGATTTCAACGGATTGGGAGGAAAAATTGTCAGCAAGTTGGTGTCTTGGGGTGATCAGCCCCATTCTCCAGTTTAATTCAGGATTCCAGTGGTGAAGGAAGTCAATTCCCAGGATGAGGTCTTCTGAGAATGGTGCGTCAACAAGGAGGAATTCCCATTCAAAGCTAGGAAAAGAAGGAAGAGAGAGCACCCAAGTTGCCTTGTGGGAGATTAGTTGAGAGGGTGACTTGTTTGGACTGAAATTGAAAAGAGGAATAGGTTTGCCCAGAGGTATGGGCTGCAATGAAAACTTTAGAACCATGGTATTAGCCATTACAGATTGAGTAGCACCTGAATCAATCAAAACACTATAACTCAAGTCCTGGTGAAAAAGAATAAAACATAAGCCTTTGGAAAGTTGGTCAGAGTAGTCTTTTTGTATCTTTTTTACCCTAACGTCAGTAGGGTGATAATCCTGGAGTACAGCAGGAAAACCACCTAATTGTTTTTTGGCTTGGGGTTAGCGGAAGAGTTGGTGTTGGAGACAGGCTTCTTTTTACAGTTGTCCGTCCTGTGCTTCCCTGCACAATACATACATAGTCCCTCCTTCTCCCTTCTTGCCTTTTCTTCAGCCTTGAGCTTGCCATCAGGACCTAAGTCCAAGGGAGGTTTGGTTTGAGAGGATTGTTTCTTTGCAGGTTTGTCTTTCTTCTTGGCCTTACCTTTGCTCTTGTCAGACTGGGAAGAATGGACTTGGGATTGAGAGAAATTTTGCTGTTTAGGGTGGCTTGAGTGGGAAGACTTCTCCTTGACTCGTTTGTGGTACCTGGTATTGTAATCCAACACTACATTCATAAGGTCTTGAAGGGTGTCTACAGAACCATCATAGCCGGCTAATTGATCCAGAAGTTGGGCAGGGAGGCTTTGGCAAAAATGGAAGTAGAAGGCTCTATCCCCCCATCCAGAGACTTTTGTCATAAGGGAGCAAAATTCAGTGATGTGGGTTGAGGCATATCCAGAGTCCTTCATCTTCAAATTCACAAGTTCCTTCTCTGCCTTGGCCGTTTCTAGACAATTGCCAAAGAGAGTATGAATTTGTTCCATGAAATGTTGCCAGGAGTTGAGAAGCAATGAGGGCTCTTGATTGGTGAGATGAGCCAAGTAAGGTTGAATCCAACGGTTTGCGTTCCCAGTGAGGTAGGAGACAGCAAACAGAACTTTCCTTTGATCCACACGGAAGGTCCCTTTGTCGTTTGCAAAGATGAGTTCACAAGCTTTTAGGAAAGGTCTGAGCTTGGTAGGGTTATTGCCTTCAAATTTGTCTGGCGGGTTCATCGATGGGGCTTTGAAGGTTCCTGAGTGGTAGGTACTAGTTGTTGGGGGTTGAGAGAGTTTGGCCACTGCTGAAGTCATGGTTTGAAGCAAGGCTAGGAGAGTAGGGTCCACCGTTGTAGGTTGAGGAGGTTGAGTTGGAGGAATTGGGGTTGCAGTGGACGCGGAAGGTTGAGAAGCTTCTTCCTGAGGTCCAGAGGTTGGTGAGTTAAGGTTGCTAAGGATCCTTGAATCAAAAACTGAGTCCTTGCTTTCTTCCTCCTCTTCCACATCCTCAGGGAGAGGAATTAGGCTGGGATTGTACAATGGGGAATCCAATCCATAACCTGCTTGGGGATATTGACCAATCACTCAATTAATAAATGGTCTGACTATAAGGAATATGCATTATGCAATATAAGAATCAAGAATATAAGAATTGGAAACACATAGAATATTCTAGCATCATGCATATTAGAATACACATCAACACAATATGTACTTACGTTGTATATAAATAGTCAACCCTTTGTAGATAGCCCCGGATGTGATGTAATGAAATATTATCTTTCATCCTATAATCATCACAGGTTATGAGCCTGCGCTCACGCTTATTCTTCATATTACTCATCTAATCTAGCATCCACGGACGCTGAGATTAACTACCTACCTTCAACGGCATTGATCGTCCAACGCCAACTCTGTCTATCACCCCGCTACCAAACGCCTGGTAGCCGTTTGCGCTGATCGTCCAGCGTCCACCAAGTTCAACCTACGCTGTCATCCCCGGCAGACTCTCTGGGCAGAACTCGCTCAGGATGGATATTCCAGAGCAGAGACATGTCTCAGTCAGGAGAGAACACTCCTACCACCTCAAGCAGTTCTGCAAAGAAACGGGAATCGTCAATCCCGGCCTCCGAATTAGCAGCAATCCTTGCCGCTATTAAACAACCTCCTGCCCCGACGCTTGATTCGGTTGCGCAAACGCAACTGCAATACGAGAAAGTTGGGCGCGGGTTACGCCCAAATCTCAAAGCCGATGGATCCAACTTCCTGGAGTGGTCCCAAGCGATTAATCTCCGGATCAGACAACTATTTCAGGCGCCAGACTAATTTGAATCCAACAAGCCAGATACACTCCTGGGACAAGAAGTCATCACGGGGACCATTGTTGAATACAGCATTGACATTTCCCTAGTTCCCTTTGTCTCATCCAAGATGGGCAGGGAGGCCTACAGAGTGCTCAAGGACCGATTCGGCACAGTCTCATGGTCTTACCTCACGTTGCGATGGGATAAGGTCTTCAACAACCATGAAGTTGTGACTAACCCCAACAAAGCATATAACAACATCAAGCTGTCTCTACAGGACATAGAGAAGCATGTTGGTGGTTTCTCTGTTGAAAACATTTTATCCTTCAGCCTACACCACAATGCCGGTCACTTCACTCAAGACATCACCAATGCACTTGACAGTTGCATTGCGATTAGCAAGTCCTTTTTGGTCTTGCCAAGAGATGTCCTTGAGCTTCTCTCCCGTAATGTTGGGTCAACCACCGACATACCAACGAGCTCACTCCTCAGCTACCATACCGGTGGTAGGGGGCGCCAGAATCAAATGGCTCGGGGGAGGGGTCAGGGCAGGGAGCGATCATGGAACTCTCAACCAAGGGATGCGTCTTTTGACTTCATCAACAAGTTGTGTATGTCCAAAAGCCACAAATGGGCCCGGTCCAACCTGAAATCAAAGAAACCTTGCCAATGGTGCTTTGAGTGGGGTCATGCACCGGGAGACTGCCCCAAGCGAAAGGCGGGCATTCAGCCTATCCCGGACCCGCGACTGACCAACCCCAACGCGTTCATTTGCAAGTCCGACTTTGTACACCCGGCGTTTGGCTCCTATAGAACAACATGGGCGGTCGCCTCGGTTGACCGGACTGATGGGCTCAGTGCAGCGGCTCTAGTTGACTCTGGTGCCACGGACAGCGTCACAAACAATGTCAGTCTTTTTACACACCTCCACGATACAAATGTCTCTCTTACCGTTGCGTCCACAGACCGGTTTCCCGTGAGCAAGGTTGGCAACACAAGTATCCCGACTCCTTATGGCACTTTACGGGTCACCAACATGCTTTACTGCCCGCACATTGATGGCACCATCATATTGAGCGGGAAATTTAAGAGACTTGATGGTGACATTAGCTACAACGGCATCAATTACACCTTGTTTCAGGATGGGCAGGCCTTTGAGACTTTCACGCTCCAGGATCCTTGTTTCCTTTCAATTCTTAAGACATCATCTGTGCAATCCATTGTTACCACCCCTTACCAGGTCCATGATCTCATAGGTCACCTCTCCCTGCGGATGCTAAGCAACACTTGTAAACACTTGGCAGCGGATGGCCTGCCACCCACTTCTAGTGACTTGGAGGGGCCATGCGCCTCTTGCTCCCTAATGAAGGCACAACGCACTGTTCCCGAGATACCGTCGCGTGAAATATGCTTGGAGCCAGGGGATGTGGTGTTGGCGGATGTAGTTGGACCATTTGACATTGCAATTGATGGTAGTAAATTTGCCCTTCAGATCATGGATGTCTATTCCGGCATGCTTTCTTCTATCCCAATCAAATCAAAATCTGATGCCCCTCACAAGGTCATAAAATGGATCAACCAATTCCACAATATATTGGGTAGCTCTATCAAGCGACTTCGCACCGGCAATGCACTTGAGTTTGTCCGACATAAGGTCCTAGCTGGTCATCTGCACGATTTAGGAATCCTACACGAGAAGACTGTCCCATACAAACATCATCAAAATGGTGCAATCGAGAGGGCAAACCAGACTGTCTCGGAGATGGCTAGAACGATGATACATGCATCCCAGCTTCCAAAGAACGTTTGGCCCTATGCTTTTCAGCATGCAGCATATATTTATAACCGTCTGGTCCATTCAACAAAGGACAAGACACCCATTGAACTGGCACTAGGTAGAAAGCCCTCGCTGGCAATGCTCCGGCCGTTTGGATGCCAAGCATATGTCTATGACCATACCCATCTGAAACAGCTGCAGCCCTATGCCAGGGAAGTCAGGCATCTTGGGGTGAGCCCGGACTCCAAGGGCTGGGTCCTCCTTGAGACTTCCACTGGTAAGGTCTCAACCGGCATCTCTGTCAAATTTATTGGATTGGAGCATGAGCAGACAACGTATTCTTCTCCTATTGCCCTGAAGGGTCTTGGAGACTTTCAAATGGGGGACTCTCTTGACCATCAAGACGCCTTTATGGCAAAACTGAGCTTGTCGATTCAGTTTGACATTGACAGCCCATCCATACCGCAAGCCCTTAAATCAGATTTTGCCAAACAGTGGAAGGGGTCCATTGAAGAGGAGAACTCATCTCTCCTTGACATGGGAGTGTTCGAGATATGCAACCCACCACCCGATTGTTGCCGCATACTGGGAAGCCGGTATGTCCTCACCACTAAGCGCAATCCGCAAGGTGCCTTCCTCCGCCGCAAGGCTAGGCTGGTGGCACAAGGATTCAACCAGATCCATGGAGTCAGTTTTGAAGAGACGTTTTCCCCAACACCAACATTCTCCGCCCTACGAATGGCGCTCACCTTGGCTGCCAGGTTTAATTGGAAATTAGCGTCTTTCAACGTCAAGACTGCATTCTTGCACAGTACCATCGATGAGGAGATTTACCTATGGCCACCTCTGGGCTTTGATTGCCCTGCCGGGAAGGTCCTCCAACTCAAAAAGGCCCTTTATGGCACTAAGCAAGCTGGCCGCTGCTGGTGGATGCATCTTTGGCAGAAGCTTGAAGCCATCGGATTTGTATCCAACCACGAGGACACAAGCACCTACACATACTCATCTGACAAAGGGATAGCTTTCCTTTGGGTTCACGTTGACAATGGTGTCCTAATGGCTGAAAATGATGACTTGTTGCAAACGCTCCAATCTCAACTGAACGATGTCATCACGATGAAGTGGGACAACCACCTCTTGTCTATTGTCAGGATATCCGTTGACCACCAAGAAGGCGCCTACCTCCTATCCCAGCCTGCTCTCATTGATAAAATTCTGCTCACGGACAACTCGCTCCTCACATTGTCTACACCCCTCTCCGACACTTCCCTCACATCCAACGTTTCGGATGTGCCTGAAACGGACTACCTTCATCGTATCGGGATGCTCCTGTACCTAGCACAGGGAACCCGGCCTGACATCTTGTTTGCTGTCCATTACCTTGCCAGGTTCTCTCTGAATCCCGACAACACGCATTTCATGACATTGACCAGACTTGTGCGTTACATCAGGCTCACGCAACACTTCAAGCTTGCCCTTTGGCCCACAACAAGTGGCCAACCACTACAAACCTTTGTTGACGCCAACTGGGGGGGGGGAAGGGGCTAGATCGTTGCACGGCTTCCTCACGACACTGTGGGATGCCCCGGTGAACTGGGGTTTGAAGCAGCAGACGTGCGTGGCACGGTCTACCTGTCAAGCTGAATATATGGCCCTATCCATGGGGGCCATGGAATCTTTATGGCTTCACAATCTCCTCAACCAACTCCTACCAGGTACTTGTCCCGCCATCCTCTCTGACAACCAGGCGGCGGTGAAGATAGCGAGCGACAAAGCCAGCATGAAGAACTCCCGGCACATCAACCGGGAATTTCACTTTGTGAATGAGCTCCTCTGGGTCGGTTGAATTGAAATACGATGGATACCCGGAACCGCCCAATATGCGGATGTCTTTACAAAAGCCTTGGGTAACCTCAAACATAGAAACTTCACCAACGTTTTTTTTCTACAAGCACACCTGATGCTCGCTACAAGTTAGTGATTTTCCTTAGCGTGTGTGCTGCTCTCTGTGGGACTTGGAAGTTCACCCAGCCACGTGGGTGAGCATCCTGGATCTTCTTCTCCTCTCTCTTTCCTTTGGATCCACAGGACATTTGCGATGGGGGGCTTTTGATAACGGTGATACCGTCATTTTTGGGTTGATGTGGGGGGGAATATAAGGAATATGCATTATGCAATATAAGAATCAAGAATATAAGAATTGGAAACACATAGAATATTCTAGCATCATGCATATTAGAATACACATCAACACAATATGTACTTACGTTGTATATAAATAGTCGACCCTTTGTAGATAGCCCCGGATGTGATTTAATGAAATATTATCTTTCATCCTATAATCATCACACTGACAACAGGAGGAGCAGGGGACAGAGAAGCTCTTGGAGGAGCTGGAGGAAGGATACCAGTGTCCATGGTGTTGGGAGCTGGTGCAGGGAGGTTGGAAAAGGTCCTCCCTTGTCCACGGGCTTGAGGAGTAGATTGATTGTGGTCTTGTATTTCTATGGTAGCGCCACATCCTTGGGCTGCCCTAGTAAGAGGCAGACTGGTGGTGATGGAAGGTTGTGCACATTGAGGAGGCATGATTTCCAAGTATGCCGTAGGGGAGTGACCCAAGAGAGTACCCAGAGAAGATGAGGGAGAGGATTTGGCCGCAAGAAAAAAGTCTTGAACTTGTACAATGTGCCGTAAAAGTCAAAGGTTGAAGTCAAAGTCGAAGCGTCAAAGTTGAAGTGTTGAAGTCAAAGCGTCAAAGTCAATGTGTCGAAGTTGAAGCGTCGAAGTCAAAGTCGAAGCGTCAAAGTCAAAGTGTCAAAGTCGAAGCGTCGTTTAAGGGCCAATTCCAGGAGAGGGGTTGAGACAGACAAATTCCGCAGGATGTACCTTTGGAAACATGGAGGCCACACACTGTTTAGCTCTATTCCACGCACGCCCACAAATATTGTAGGTAGTGTTGCCCAGGAGATGGAATGGTTGCGGATAGATGGAATGGGTAGATTGGAATATAGAGGTGGGTAGTACTCAAGGGGAAGGAATTAGTATAATGTCACAACTGCCCCTGGGGTGCAAGGGGCTGAAGGCACAGGCACTACTGCTCACAGAACTCAGGATAGAGATAAAGAGATTGATTTCATGTGAAGAAGAGATGTAGAGTAAAAGACAGTGATGAGGAGGAGAATCTGGGAGTAAGGCTCTGAAGGATTTGTGGTGAGGGAATCCTGTAAGAGTAACACCAGAGGGATAGGTGAGATGATTATGGTAGGCTGGTTGGCTTTCTTGTGCTGAGATGACACCTATTGGATGAGGGACTAACCAATAAGAAGTAGTATACTAATTCCTTGGGGGAATTAGTCCAAAAGGAGAAGAGAGGCCAGTATATGTGAGAGCTGAGAGGAGGCCTTGAGGATTGGATGACTGGTGCTGGGCTGGGAGGCCCATGGTATTACATGTGGACCAATGGGGTTGGAGGTTGCAGATTGACAGGTTGAGTAATGGGCCTGTCCAGGAAGGTCATGTACTGAACTGGAGTATGGGTTGTCCAGCCAGGAGTATGTACTATGGGTTTACTGTATGTACTTCTCATGCCAGAGAGAGTTGAAGGAGAGATGAGGATGCACCAAGCCATAGAGAGGTAGAGGGTATGCCTGGGAGACTGCCTAAAGGCTGCAGGATGTGCAGGGGGATACTTCAGGATAATCAGCAGTAGGGTGTGATTGAGTTGGACTGAGATTGGCTGAGGTCTGAGTGAGGCTGAGGAGACTTAGTCAAAGTGTGGTTATGACACCAGGCTTCAAGATGTTGGAATTCTGGATGGCTCTTCAATATTTTGCTTTTTATTCAATTCAATTTTCTTTTGGTGAAACTATTTCATTACATTCATTCAATGGCTGGATTTAGCTTTTCTGTCTGACTTGTAAGTTTATAGTAGATCCCAAGGAGTATGAGAAATGCCAATGATAAGAAGAACTCCTGCATGAAGAAAAAAAAAATACATGTATTATTTAGTTCAAAACAAAGGTTTTTCCTTTCTAGATGAAATCAGAGAAAAGGTTCAAGATCACAGTGGTACAATTTTATGCACTTAAAAAATTCACAAAGTCCTTCAAAATTGAATTGGAATTATTATCAAGAAAGCAAGCAGGATCAAATTTTTTTAAGATCTGGTGGGAAAGTATGAATCAATAGATAAAATTTCCTCCATTCTGGCATATTTCCTGTTCTTTAAAGGGAATTTTTGTTTAGCCTCAACCATCTGGACCTGATTTTTCACATAAAAAAATGATCAAAGTTCTAGATGCGGCAGGGGTCTGATCCACACATATTCTAAATAAACAAAAGGCCAACATTCAAAAACTTATCAAAATGGAAACAATACCATAAGATACAGATTTCTCCCTGGAATATTGTTCCATGGATGTCTTGCCTTCAAGTTCTTTGAAAATGTTTCAGCTTTTATGCAATTCAAGATTTTTCAAAATTGGCACCTGTTGATTTTCTCATATTATATTGTTTGGGGTTCACTTTTGAAATGCACATCTTTTTCCTCATTTATTGAAGCTCCTCAGGATGAATTGTTATCCAGAAATCAACAAAATCATATTTTTTGATAATAAGATTCAAAAAGGTATAAATATAAAGAATTTTTTTAATGAATCTGAGATCAGGTCAATTTATCTTCCTCCTTGATTCACTGAATTGAAACCTATCAAGCTTTCCTTTTTTTCATAAATTCACATATTCCAAAGCCAGGCTCTTTTAAATTCACCCAATGATATTTCATCCATTCATAAGGTGACTGGTAAAATTATGGATCCCTGCCTATGTGAACAGCTTTAATGAAATTCTGAATACTATTGAGTTTATCAGCCATATTATTCATCAGTAGATGACAGTATCTATATTTTCTCACAATCTTCAAATGAAATGAGTGTGTATGATGTACACAATAATAACCTTTTGTGATTGATTGTTTGGAAAGAAAAATCTATGGATTGATTTTTTCCAGAGATGTTATGAAAAATTTCATTCCTACTTAACAGGCATTCCCAGCTTGTACCCCAAGCCTTCTTGATATTTATGCTCATAAAGTGAATCTTTAATTTTTCATCACCCCTCATTACCACCAAGTTCCCATTAGACCTTCCTCCATCCAATGAAATTTTTCATCCTAAGTATGTTTGTCGGTCTGTGAAATTAAAAAAATGAGAAAATGAAACCCCAAACAAGAGATTCAAGAAATTGATTTTACCAGATAAAATCTGTCTCTTTCCCCAGAAGATTTTTTCAATAAAACAGTTCCCTCACTTGAAATTATTAAATTTTTCTCAATTTGGCACATATGGTTCTCAATTTCATCATCATGGTCATAAATTACAGCAGCTGGCAAAAATAAGAGAAATACAAAAAAAATAAGAGCAATACAAGCAATATAAGAGAAATAAAATCAAAATAAGAGAAATAAAATCAAAATAAGAGAAATAAAAATTCAGAGGATTTCAATCAAAATAAAAGAAATACAATCCAAATAAGAGAAATAAAAGAAATAAGAGAAATAAAATGAAAATAGGGAAATGCTAAATTTGCAACCACCTGCATTCACAACCAAACATGGGTTGTGTGGCACAATTTGCAACCCAAAATGAGTTGCAAACGGCCATTTGTGGCCCATTTGAGTTGCAAACAGCCATTTGCAACTCAAGTGGGTTGTGAATGGCTCTTTGCAACCAATTTTGGGTTGAAAACTGTGCCACACAACCCATTTTGGGTTGTGAATGGCAAAAAAAACTTGTAGATTTTATTTGTTTCATTTTATTTATTTTTATTTTTTATATATTTTTTATATATTTTTATTTTTTGATTTAATCAGTCAATTTTTTCATTTCTTTATTTGTTTATTTGTTTATTTTTTCATTTTTTCATTTTTTTATTTTTTTATTTTTTTATTTTTTTATTTTTTTATTTTTTTATTTTTTTATTTTTTTATTTTTTTATTTTTTTATTTTTTTATTTTTTTATTTTTTTATTTTTTTATTTTTTTATTTTTTATTTTTTTATTTTTTATTTTTTTATTTTTTATTTTTTTATTTTTTTATTTTTTTATTTTTTTATTTTTTTATTTTTTTATTTTTTTATTTTTTTATTTTTTTATTTTTTTATTTTTTTATTTTTTTATTTTTTTATTTTTTTATTTTTTTATTTTTTTATTTTTTTATTTTTTTATTTTTTTATTTTTTTATTTTTTTATTTTTTTATTTTTTTATTTTTTTATTTTTTTATTTTTTTATTTTTTTATTTTTTTATTTTTTTATTTTTTTATTTTTTTATTTTTTTATTTTTTTATTTTTTTATTTTTTTATTTTTTTATTTTTTTATTTTTATATATTTATATATTTTTAATTTTTTTATTTTTTTATTTTTTTATTTTTTTATTTTTTTATTTTTTTATTTTTTTATTTTTTTATTTTTTTATTTTTTTATTTTTTTATTTTTTTATTTTTTTATTTTTTAATTTTTTAATTTTTTAATTTTTTTATTTTTTTATTTTTTTATTTTTTTATTTTTTTATTTTTTTATTTTTTTATTTTTTTATTTTTTTATTTTTTTATTTTTTTATTTTTTTATTTTTTTATTTTTTTATTTTTTTATTTTTTTATTTTTTTATCTTTTTTATTTTTTTATTTTTTTTATTTTTTTATTTTTTTATTTTTTTATTTTTTTATTTTGTTATTTTTTTATTTTTTTATTTTTTTATTTTTTTATTTTTTTATTTTTTTATTTTTTTATTTTTTTATTTTTTTATTTTTTTATTTTTTTATTTTGTTATTTTTTTATTTTTTTATTTTTTTATTTTTTTATTTTTTTATTTATTATTTTTTTATTTTTTTATTTTTTTATTTTTTTTATTTTTTTATTTTTTTATTTTTTTTATTTTTTTATTTTTTTATTTTTTTATTTCTTTTATTTATATTCATTTATATTTATATTTATATGTTTAATTTGATTAATTAATTTTTTATTTATTTATTTATTTATCTAAATTTTTCTTATATATTTATATCTTTAATTTAATTGATTAATTTTTTTTCATTTTTTTATTAAAATAAAAAAGGAAATAAAACATAAAAAAAATTAACAAAAGTTAAATATATATATATATATAATATAACAAAAGGTCCCAAACAACCATTTGAGACTGAGATGGGTTGCAAACGGCCATTGGCAACTCAGATGGGTCACAAACAGTGTTTCGCGCCCATTCACAACCACAGGGTTGCAAATTGAACATTGCCCAAAAAATAAGACAAATCCAATCAAAATAAGAGAAATACCATTGAATTAAAGGATATGCTTTCAAAATAAGTGAAATAAAATCAAAATAAGATGAATGCAATCAAAATAAGGGGAATAATCAAAATAAGAGAAATAAAATCAAAATAATAGAAATAAAATCAAAATAAGAGGGATACAATAAAAGCAAGAGAATTAAAATCAAATTAAGAGAAATACAATCAAAAAAGGGGGTACACTAAAAATAAAAGAAACACAATCAAAATCAGATAAATACAATCACAATAAGATAAATAAAATCAAAATAAGATAAATGAAATCAAAATAAGATAAATGAAATCAAAATAAGGTAAATAAAATCAAAATAAGATAAATAAAATCAAAATAAGATAAATAAAATCAAAATAAGATAAATACCATCAAAATGAGATCAAAAAAATCAAAAAATATAAATAAAATCAAAACAGACTGTTTTGAAGAGAATATTCTAATAGAAATCCACATTATTGCAAAGGCAAGAAAATGTAAATTTTGGATCCTGTAGACTTGAGATCACTATGAGAGAGGCTTTGAGACCTTAATAGATTACATGAGTTGAAATTTTTTGATTCTAAGAATTGAATTATCTCTTCTGAGTTATCTTTGATTCCTACCCACTGCACATGATTTCAAATTCAAAAAACTTCATTTTTGGCAGATCCCAAAGCAGAAGAGGGTGTAAATGGAGTTCTTGTGCTTGTATTATTGGTCCTGATTAATTAATTGAGATATTACTGATCCAATCATGTTTTCATTGAGCTCAGGGTCTTCATTGGCTTGACTATTTTTCTTCAAGTTGATGTATCTAAAATTTCTTGCTGGGGAGTTGAGTGAAACACCAGGAATTTGAGCAAGCCAAAAAATAATTTTAAGTGAGAAACATGATATTAGTGTCCAAATTTACCCAATTTTACTACACACATTTGAGAAAAATCACAACAGCATCATCACAGATGTTAAAATTTCTGAAATTCAAAAGCATATAACTATTGGGTTCAGTTGAATGTGGAAACACTGGATGGACTTGGTCATATTTATTTTTGAGAATTTGATTGTCATATAGGTTTGAAAAAAAAAGGTGAGGCTATTTACAAGACATCAGTTATTAATCACCAAAAAACTTAATATAAAAAATACTAGCCATCTACACCAACATATATTTGTATGGTTCTGGATTAAGTGATTTGGTGGAATCACCCTCCTCCAGCTTGAGAGGCTCACAAATGACTCTTTCCAAGCTTGGGAGGTAAAGATTCAAGGAGGACAGTGTTGGATCCAAGGATGGATTTTAATGGAGAATTGATGCCAATGTGGACCCCATTAGACCTTTAATTGTTTGGATATCTTCCTTGGCTCAAGATTCTAGCCACTCAAAGTCTTCCTCCATAAATCTTGGTTCCTCAGTAAAATTTTCTTCATTATCCCCATTGCCTGGCTGAGGATTTTCTAGAAAATCCTTGGAATAAATGATGCTGTATCTCTTGGCATCAAAATCAGCTAGTGGGGTGATATTGGCCTTATTTACAAATATTTCATTAATTTGAAAACAAAAAATGGAAGATTTATTAAAATTGACCAGCATTCAAGTTTATCCCTTTGGCTTTATTGGGATCATTGAGACCAGATTGAATGAAGATTTACATTGGATGGTCTTCTTTTTTTACTTGGCCAAATAGTTCTTGAAGTGCTCCCTAAATTTTTTTTGATGGTAGATCAAGCCTAATTTTTTTTTTGTTCATCTCATTGGAAATCAGGAGAGAATAATTGAGCTAAGAAGATGGAGCTCAACCAATCCAAGTTTCATTTTCAGGGCGAAAGAAAGCATCATAGTTAGAGGCAATTTTGATCCAATTGAAAAGGATCAGATGATCTTCTTTCTTTAGTTGGATAGAAAAATGCAAATCAGATTCTGGAGGAGTTTTCAGTGGTTTTAAACTTTTGGATGTTAACTTCCTTGGGGGGTTTTGCTTGGAATATATGAAAGGGGAGTTTTTCCTATTGGCTGTTTGGAAAGAGTAAGAGCCATGAAGTTATGACTGCAATAAAGTGATGAGTGCAATAGATTGATGAGTGCAATGGATTTATGAGTGCAATAAATTGATGAGTATGATGAAATGATGAGTTCAATGAGGTGGGAAGTGGGAAGTAGCCATTGTAAGATGGAGAGAAAAGGGATGTTATATTCAATGAGGTTGATGTTGGATAGAAGTGAGAAGCAAGCTTTGGATGGTGTGATCTGACATGTGATTGATGTGATGAGTACCTTTATATACTTGATTTGAAAAAACCCATTTAGTTTCTGGTAAATCATACATTTCTCATTTGAAATGAATGGTTCTTTTTTTGAACTTTATTTTCATGTTTGAAATTAGTTTATTTTTTGGAAACCAGCAATCAAAAGAATGTTGGGCTTGCTAACTCTGATACACCCTATTAGAAGCTGCTTTGAATCAGAATAACAAATCACACACACACACAAAAAAAAAAGATCAACTGATGAATAATTAAAATTTCTTTGAAATATCTTTAGAAAAGCTTGAACCTTAAAAAGGAATCATACTAAATTAAAAATGGAAGATCAATAAATAACCAGCCAAAATTTGATAGGTTTCTTTCTTTCTTTCTTTTTTTTTATTAAGATGCTTGAAAGCAGAGTGAAAAATAATCAATAAAAATAAATCCATAGAATTTTAAATTGAAGATCTTTCAAATAAGAATCAAAAATAATCTTAAAATTACCCATCTGGATTTTTCAATCATTTTTTTATACAGTTTTGGTCAGTTTTTTCCTTCAATGAGATTTCAATGAAACAGCGATCAATTTTTTTTATTTTTTTTATGCTCATTTTTCCTTTTTCTACTTACAATCAGCTCCAAATCAAATCTTGACTGAATTTTATCTACTTTTGGTTATTTTTGAATAAGATTCCTTTACTCAAACCATAGTCTCACCTCACTCATAATTACAGATCACCTGATGTATATTCACCCATGTTTTTTCCTCCTCCTGCTCGAGCTATACATAGTGCAATATGTGAAATTAATAATTAAAAAAAAAAAAAGAAAGAAAGAAAAAGAATCTGGGGGGAAATTGTGAAAATATTGGGATTAACTTTCTGTTTAACTGGATGGTAGGAAATGAAAGAGTTTTTAGACTTTCAAAGAAGCTCAGCACAGTGAATCTCAATCAGGTTCGTGTTCGGGCGCCGGGTTGGGTTGGGGTGGGTGAGAGTAAAGCGGGAAGAAGACCGTGGAGTGATTTGCGGAGGTGGATAGTTATTTCGACTGCCAACTTCATATCTGGTTTTTTGGAGCTTCGAATTCACCCCAACCAACCCAAGCCACGAAGCAACCCACCGGATACCTCAACATCTTCTGCTCCCCATCATCTCGGCCAGTGAGTGAGTCGATCGTTCTCCTTCTAAAAAAGTACATAAACTATATTTCGATTTCTGTTTTCATCCAACTCATCCTACGATTCTAGAGAACCGTTCTCGTGACTGATCAGCTCCTCTCGATAACACTCACCGCAGATCTTCTACACACCCCCTCGGCCTAGAGACTCATCATGATCAGCAGCCTTGAAATCGACTGGAGAGCCGTGGAGTAGATCTTAGCAATCGATCGCGCCCATCGAAGTTCAAGAACTCAAAAGACGCTGATGATCATCGATTCTTCAAGTCATCTTATCAACCAAAGTACATATCACAACGAGTATCCTTAATAATTACCATGCCGCCAACCTCAATTTACCGATCGAGTCTATCATCAAGACCCAAGACGATCTCGATCTGGATCTTGGTCATCCTCACGATTCGATTACCCAAGTTCGACTGTTCCCCGGGAGATTACTCACCCGGTTATCAACGATGCGTCAACGCTTGTAATTTCCAAAACTGTTATACGGTCGATCAAGAACCGAATCGATTACCGATCTCCCTAAGACTCTTTCAATGGACTTGTACCGATAATTGTCAGTATCAATGTATGCACGACCTCACCCAAAAAGCCTTACGCCTCCCTCGAGCCGTCCCACCACCCGGCCAAACCTTCGAAGGTTGGTGGGATGAACCAGATTGGGAACCTGGTGTCGAATTAGAAGGTTTACCACCCGGTAGGATCGTTCAATTTCACGGCAAGTGGCCCTTCAAACGTTGGTACGGGATTCAAGAACCTCTATCGGCTCTCTTCAGCCTCTTGAACTTGAGCGCCTATGCGATCTCCTATCATTCGATGAGTCAAATCATCCCGATTGATTGGCCCCTACGATCTCATTATCTAGGCGTCCCGATCGTCGGTATGAACGCATGGATCTGGAGTATCGTCTTCCACTGTCGAGATAAACCTTGGACGGAGCGATTGGATTACTTTAGTGCCGCCGCCTATGCCCTCTATGGCCTCTACGTCTCCTCGATTAGGATCTTTAGGTTATACCACTCCAAGGCTCAGCATCACGTACCCATCGAGCAACGACTCTACATCGGTAGCCAATTGAAATCGATCATGAGTGCCTTATTCTTGGTCCATATCGCATTCCTAAGTTTTGGGGAACGATTTAACTATAAGTACAACATGGCCGTGAACGTTCTCGTTGGGATCTTGACGATCTTACTCTGGTTGATCTGGACAGCATCTCATTCTTACCGATCCCCCAAGCCATCGAAAGGATCTAACGATGATTCACCCTCCTCCTCGCCTCACCATCCCCCCACTCCTACCGATCCGTCATCCCACCTGTCCAGTACTCGAGCACCCAGTTTATTCTCTTCTGAATTCATGTATCTCACCTACGAATCGATCCCAGCCACTTCCACGGTCGGGATCGAACCACCCTACGTCCTCACCCCCATCGTCCCATTGGTATGCTTGATCGGTGCTGGATCTTTAGAATTACTCGACTTTCCACCGATCTGGAACATGAGTTTGGACGCTCATGCACTCTGGCATCTGGCCACCTGTCCGCTGGGTTGGATCTGGTGCGTCGGTTTTCTAGCTCAAGACGCTCTTTGGGAATCCAAATTCGTCGAGGGTATCGACCTCGATCGGGATCCTCCCAAACTCGAAACCCAAACTCGCTCAGAATCATGACTACTATCGAAACCATCCGATCCATCGTCGACTCGAGTCGATGATGGAAAGGTTGTTCAAACATCGATCCTATCATCCACTTTAGTGTTTATCATGATTTTTTTTGTTCTTCTCCCTCTCTCCCTTAGTCACAAGTACGGCCGATCCTACTTCTTGGTGGATCAGCTCGACTCGTGCATCTTTGGTCGATTCAGGATCGAGACCCTACCTATCATTTTTTTTTTTTTTTTTTTTTTTTTTTTTTGGTTCGACTTTAACCATGTGTGTTTTTTTTTTTTTTTTTCTTTTTTTTTTTTTTTGTTCTTTCAAGCAACGTACCTAACCATGCTTCCAGGCCATCAAATCGGATCGGGTTTTTCATGACTCGGCAAGCCTTTGGATCTGGAGTTCAAGCTAAGATGAGATAGCTCATACCCATCGTATTCTAACTGCACTTTGAATCCTCCCTCCCCGCCCCCAATGGCGTGATTTCCTAGCGTGATCTATGGGCGCAGGATCACGAGCTTGATGATGCGACCGATACCTGGTCTATCGCTCTCTCTTTATCACTTGATCATCATCATCATCATCATCAACTAAGAAGAAAAGCTGGTAGGCTAACTCATACCAAGCTCATCTTGATCATATCTTGATCAACCGGTTTATAATTTGTAGTACTTGGCCAAGTATTCGGTTTTCAACACGTGTAAAACCTAGACGATCGATCTCATCAAAGAAAAAAAAAAGAAAAGAAAAAGAAAAAAGAACAAACTCTCAAAAAAAAGAAGAAAGAAAGAAAAACAAAAAAGTTGTCTCTTCATGCTTGCTTCAACACATTTCAACTTCCCACGATCCGGTAGATCCGGTCAATCCTACACATCCATCTCGACCATGAACAGTTGAAAAAGAGTCGATGGTGGATCTCTAACACGGATGAATGAGGGCCAACGACGGATCGGATGATGTTTGTATGAGAGGGGGTTGGATGATTTGAAGGATATCAAGTGTGGATATGGGCTTATAGATATTAAATCGTGATCTTTTCGGTGACGAGTTGGAGTTACTGAGTTTGAGGACGGGTTGGTGGGTAAGCGAGATGGGAGTTCAAGGTTGTAGAAGCGCTGTACGTCTGTGGATCTATCTCAAGCCACCGAACGACGATCGGTCTTCCAAGTTTCGATCCACGTCAAGATCCTAGCGACGTTGGCTTGTAAGCAGTCGATCGAGTCACTCTCGAGTTCGATGACGATCTCATGATCGTAACTATCCCTAGCTTCCTCTAAGCATTCAGCCATGATCTCAGCCTGATTATTCTCTTGAATCTTCTCGAGACTATAGTTCCTCCTCTCCAATCGATCCCAGAGTAGAGTGTGTTGAGTCCTGAGGACGATCACGAGATCGATCCATCTCTCCGGGAAGATCTCCGATGAATGCCAATCTAGGATCATCCCACCCTCCCGATCGTTCATGATCGGTTCCAATTCGTCCAATAACTTCGATTCATCAGATCATCCAACGGTGACGATAGAGTGAGAATGAGTGGGAAGAACAAGGAGACGAAAGATCCAAGATTGAGTCAGCGGATGAGAGAGGGGATGAAGAAGAGGATCGAAATCGATCTAGAGTAGGTATTTATGTACGTAGGGAATTAGGAGTGGGAGGTCGAGAGTGAAATCGGGGGGTTTTTTTTTTTCTTTTTCTTTTTCTTTTTCTTTTTTTCTTTTTTTTTTTTTTTTAAAAAAAAATTAATAATCTGAAAGCTGACGATGAGTGACAGACTGAGAGACTGACCTTTTGATCATCAACCAACCAAGTCTGCCATCGATCATCCCAACCTTGATGACAATCGTGTTCCTTGACGAACTGACTGATATTGATCGACTTGAGGGCTGTTGATGATGATGATTCTCGTACCAACATCTCCGCATGAGTCGTCTTACCCGTACCTGGAGTACCGGTGATCAGGATGTTAGGATTCTTCCGCCCAAGAACTTCTTCTTCTTCTTCCTCTTCTTCTTCTTCTAATCTATCATTCTTCATCTTCATCGTCGTCCTAGTTTGACTAACATCATCACCTTCTACTTCATAAGTCTTCGACGTATTCATTCTCCCGATCGACTCTCGTCGAGTTCTTCAGTCCCTCGATGGTTTCCTCTCGATCCTTCCTTCCTTCTTCTCCATCTCTCCCACTCGTTCTAACTCACTCAACCTGTCTCCTTCGAGCATATTCCGACTGGGATATTCTCTCGATTTCTAGTACTACCAACTCTCGACGGTAACCCCCCTCCGCGTCCCTCTGGACTGAATGGAGACCCCCTTGATCCGGAGCGCAGACTTGAATGACACCCACGTGGGTTGCTGGAGGATATTGAGTATGCACGTGCATGGATGTATGCAATATCCACGAGGACACTCAACTTGTCCCAATCCCGGGCTCACTGGCTGGTCACTAAGAGCATCTCCAATCGTCTCGGTAAACCCGCTCGTTAGCTAAGTTTACCAAGCAATTTTCACAATTGTGCATAAGTAAGGGCGCACTAGCAATTGCTAGCAAGCAAGCTCCATAAGTTTGCCAAGATTTCCATAAACTTATTGGAATTTAGCAAGCTTGCTAGCTCCCCCGCTCAACATCTCTTGCATATCCTATATGCCAATACCCCGCCATACCCTGCCACCCTTGTATGTAGATCCCCTCCATCCATCCCAACTTTGATATCCTCCCCAGCAATATCCTCCCAACATATCTATCACCCACCCACCTCCCCCCTCCCTCCTCCCACCAGACCAAGGTCTGATATGCCCCACTCTGCCAACTCCCTCCCTCCTTGAAGCATATCACTGCCAATCCAAATCCACCACCATCTTCATCACCCAATATGGACCCCACCAGCCTCCCATCTAGCACACCAACCAAGACTCACAAAGCTAAGAAGAAACAAGTGCCCAACTGGACCCCTCAAGAAGAGGAGCAGCTTGCTTGATTGTGGGTCCATGTAAGCAAACATCCGGAATTTGCAACAAACCAAACTGGCATCAACTTCTTCAAGGGGGTTGAGGAAGACTTCAACATCCACAGCAAAGGCGTTTACCGTGATTTGGAGGGTATCAAGATAGAGAGATGAATTTCCTTTCCTTTCTGTATCATTTATCCATCCATCCATCCAATCCCATCCAATCCCATCCAATGCCATCCAATCCATGTATATGTGTGTGTATCTCCGTACAAGCTGGGGTTGAGAGTGTGGATTTTATACCCACCCTCTCAACCCTATCCTAAGTACAAGCCCAACAAAAAATAGAAAAGAAACCCTAGAAACCAGAACCCTAGCCTAACCCTAACCCTTTCCCATACCACAACCACCCTCAAGCCCACTGTGGAAACTTTTTGAGGTTATCCCTCACAAAGTTGTCCCAAGTCACGGAGTTCAATGGTTCTAGCGTCTGTAAGACTCAAGGATGATTCCTTGTCCGGGAGAGAGAGAGTGAGATTCTAATCTTCCTTTTTCCTATTCCCCCCTCGTGTGTGTCCCCCTCCAACCCGTGCTGAGGGGAGAGGTATCTTATATCCCCTCCCCTCAGCCCTAACCTAAGTACAAGCACAAAGACAAACTGACAACCATGAAGAAGAAACCCTAGACCCAGAACCCTAACCCATCCCCCAACCCATACCCTATCCCTTCAGCTTGCCTGCCATTTTGAACATCCGGTTTGTCCTTCCGTGGCGCGGCCCTCCGCCGCGCGCTACCCAAAGTTCACCGCGCTTGCCCATATCCGCCCGACGTGCCGTTGTGGATTTCCCATCCCGTGGCCGGCCCGCGCTTGCGCGCGGTTGTCCACGCATATAGCCCCGCTGTTGCCCCGCCTTTTCTTCCCCCGACTAACCGCCCGAGAACCTGGTTGGCCCAGCTCCATCCATGAGTTGGATATCCAAGCAGATTGCAGCCCGCCTCCCCTAGTCAGGCCCGGCCCGCAGCCGCGTGCTTGATCCGCTGTGCCCACTGCTGAGCCCGCAGCGGCTACTGCTGAGAACCGGCGCACCCCCACTGCTGAGCCTAACCTACCAGATGCTGAGTGCGCAAGCCGCGATGCAGTTCACAACCCAAGGCTATATAATGACACCACATCCCCCCCGACTTGAGTTCTGTCCCCAGAGGTCCCTTCCCATTGCTACCTTGACCACCTTTGCACCGTTCCCCCCTACCTACTCCACCTCACACACTCCGCCGATTCCCCTCCCCCCGCTTCATCGCCATCATGCTCCCATGTGAATTCTGCGCCCGGAACGGGCACGCGTGCTTGATTGCTCCTGGCCGACGCACCTGTGTTGCTTGCCATCACGGCCATCGTTGCTGCTCACTTAGTGACAGCATGCCCCAAGCCCCCCCCAATCAGGCCCTTGCCCCAGGCTGCGCAAGAGGGCTCGTCTGGACTCATTCGTAGTTTTGGACGACAACACTATCTTGGAGGACTCGTGGACTCCGCCGGGCTCCCCTCATTGCCGCCCTCCGCCAAGCAAGGGTCGCGACTCGGCTTCCCCCCTCCGCCGCACGGGACCACCGCGGAAGGAGGACTTCTTGTCCGTCAATGACTATTGGAGGGCCCTGCAATTCTGGTCGGACCGCGTCTGGATGAGGGAAGGTGCGAGGGACCCGCAACTCAATGAAATTCTCCGGCGTCGCGCTGCTGCGGCTTCAGGTCCTCCTCCGGCACCTACGCCGGCTCATCCCCCCCAGCTCCACGAGGCACTCCACCGCCGCCCGCGTCACCAGCGGTCTCGGATGAGAGGCCTACTACCCCCAAGGTCCCTCCTCTGCCGTCCCCAATCCTTATCCCGTTGTCGCCCTCAGCTGAGCCAAGCCCTCCGCGCAATGCCCCGGGGACCCCCTCATCACCCCCTCGCTTGTTCGGATCAAGTCCTGTCCCAGCACCAGCACCGCCTTTCCCCAGCCCTCCCAAGATTCCAGACATCCCAATTGTAATGGCACTCCCAGCGTCCCGCTTTGAGGTTCTCGCGGAAAGGTCAACAACAATGCTTAGGGATTACCTTGCAACCCCCGGCGCCCAATCCTTGGAATCCGGATGCGTGCTCCTGGCATCTTTCCGGGCCTTACTGGCGTCGTCAAGGGCGGAGATGGAGGATATGATGAAGATGGCTTAGGCACATTGCCCCCCACTCCCCTTCTCCCCTTTTTCTTCATCCATCTTTTGTTGTACTGCGCTTCCCCTATTCCGAGAGAAATACATGTCTTCTGCGCAAGGTCCTATCTTCCAAGAAAAAGTGCGCAACTGCGCTTTGTGAGAATGAGATTAAGATTGAGGTCTGCGTCCGTGCGCCGCTTTGTGAGTGAGATTGAGATTGACCAGCCGTTCCAAAAAGGGGTACCTGGACCGCCCCAGACAGACTGCCACACAGTTCCCCATACCCGTACTACAAAACAAACAAACACCATGCCAACAGCGCGCGCTCACAACCGCGAGTATAAGGGAGGAGCAATGGGAAACAAACATTCTGGGGTGTCTAGTCATTCCGGCTGTGAACCGGCTAGAGCACCCCCTTACCAAGCTAAGCTTTTAACCGTGTCCACACCGTCCCCGTCCATTGCGCCCTTCCGTTGAAGAAAGAAACAGGAGAGAAACAGAAAAGGAGGAAGGAAAACAGCCCAGATCCAAAGAGGAGAAAGAAATATTCTATATTTATTATTTTTATTTTTATTTATTTATTTATTTATTTATTTTTTTGCAGAGCTCTTTGTCCCGCCATCCGTGCGCGGGGCTTGTCCTTGCGTTTGTGGACCTGATGTCATGCCGCGCCCGCGTACCTGCAATAAATAAACCGTAGCCAGTACCAATCCAAAACCAAGTCCAAACCAAAACATAAGGAGACAAACATTCTGGGGTGTCTAGTTGTCCTGGCTGTGAACCGGCTAGAACACCCCCTCACCAAATCAAGCTTAACCACCTAGCGCCCCCCCCAGCTTGACAGCTGTCCCCAGCAGTCTGAAACCTTTGACTTCTCCGGGGTTGTGCGTTGCGCGCCGGTTCTTTGCTACCCAAACGCTCCGCATTGTCGCCCAACTCCGGGACCACCTTGCCCCCGGACCCCGAATCATTGCCCACCGTTTTGTTGAAGGAAGTGGAACCGCACGCAAAGAAGCGTTTCACATTCAAAGCCGCGGCCTTCCGTTTAAGCGGCGCCCCGTCCAATTCCTCCAGCTTGTAGCTGCCTCCCAAGAACTTAGAGGCCACGCAGTACGGCCCGTTCCACCGGTTGGCAAAAAGCCGGCCCCACTGGGACAGACTCCAATTATACAGCAGGACCAGGTCCCCCTTCCGCAGCGGATCCCGGAGCCGATGGGAACAGCGCTTGTCCCAATAGCGGACGGACACCGTCTGGGTTTTCTTCAAAAAATCTGCGGCCCTTCTCAAGGTCTCCTCACGCCTAAGGAGTTGCTCAGCCTGCGCCTCGACCAGATCTGCGGACGTCTTGAACTTCCACCAATCCACGCCCAAGAATGTGTTCAGCTCGATGTCCACAGGAAGCACAGGCCGCTGCCCATAGAGTAGCTTGTAAGGCAAATACCCCGTTGAGCGCTTCACGGAGATCCAATTGGCGAAAAGAACCGCCGGGAGCGCCACCTGCCACCTTTTGCCGTCCTCACCGCACATTTTCACCAGGGCATCCTTGATTGGCTGATGCCCCCGCTTGATCATCCCTGCGCCCTCTGGGTAGTACTCCGTCACGCGCCCAAATTTTGCTCCACAACTCTGCACCAGCGTCACCAGGCGTCCCAGAAACTCCGCCCCTCCATTGATGGTGACCAAGCAAAGCAATCCGTAGCGCGCAAACCATTCTTCCTCCAGAAACTGAGCCACCTTTTCCGCCGATAGCTTCACTAGGGGCCTTGCTTCCACCCACCCAGACAGATTGTCACGCGCAACCAGCAAAAACGCAAACTTGCCCGCCTTGATGTGGACCACATCTAGCAAAACATGCCCAAACAGCGCGTCCTCACCTGTGGGGTGGCCAACCTCCTTGGGCAGACCCAAGCTTTGCCACTGGCAGGCCTTGCACGACTTCACCCAATCGCGCACCGCGCGGACAATCCCCGGCCACCAAAACCTTGCTTTCACCCTTCTCCGCGTCTTGACCTCACCCCGGTGACCAAGGTTGTCGTGCAGACTTTGTAGGATCACCTCTTGGTCGGCCCTAGAAGTCGCTAAGACAAGAGGCACGGAACCACTCCACCGCCATAACTGACCATCCTGTAAGTAGAAGTTCAGAACGTTACGCCTCACCCACCGGACGACCGCGCCCGCCGTGCCCTCGGGGAACCGGAGATCCTGCAAATAAGGACACAAGACCGCGTAACTCCCTGACTGACACAATGGAAGACAAATCGCCGCCTCTGCCATTCCTACCCAAACAACCGGCGCTTCCACATCCAAGGGTTCTGCCCCCTTGTAGGGATTGTCCCGCAGGTACCGCAACAGCGCGTCCGGCATTGTGAACGCCTTTCCTGGGATGTGTACCATGCTAAAGGAGAATAACTGGAGAAACACTACCCACCTGGTCATGGGCGCGTTTGGCAGCGTCGGTGAGTTAATCATTTGCGCCAAGGCCTCCGCATCAACCAAGAGCTTGAAATGCACGCCCCACAAAAGGTGCTGCAAACGCTGTACAATCTTGGTGACACCACACAGCTCCAGCTTTGGCTGCAAATAGCGACTCTCTGTCGCGGTAAAGGTGACCGATTCGTAGAGCACCGGCCTATCTTTTCCGTCCTCCTCCTGTGTCAAGACCCCCCTGGCACCAAACTCACTAGAGTCAACCGCCAGGCGTATCCCTCCGGCATTGTAATCAAGGTCCCAAAGGACAATGTTGCGCCCCACAATCTCCTTGAGCTTTGCAAACGCAGCATTGCATCCTTCGGTCCAATTCCACTCTGCCCCCTTACGCGTCAGCGCCCGCATTGGGCTCGCCACTTCCGCAAACCGCTCAATAAACATGCGGACGTAGCTGCACAACCCCAGGAACTGCAAGACGTGCGACACCGTCCGAGGAGTCGGCCATTCAAGAACCTTGTTCCGCTTCTTCTCTGCTATTTGCCTACCATCAAAGGCCACGACGTGCCCCAGCACCTCGAGCGCCGGAACGCAGACTGCTAACTTTTTCCCGGACACGGTAAGGCCCGCCTCCTCAATTCGGAAGAGGACTCGTTCCAGAGTCTCCGCGTATTCCCAGACAAATTGACGGATCGCAGGTGCATCCTCTAGGACCGCGCCTCCCTAGTCCGTTCTGGGGCCTTTAATGCCAGCGTCGTCAATGAAGATTTGCACGCCTTCCGGAAGATTGTCACGTAGTATCCAGGTCATTTGGGCTTGGTAAACCGCCACTGAGTTGGTTGCACCTTGCGGTAGCCGCATCAGCTGCATCCTCCCTAGCCCGGTCTCAAACGCCGTCAGTGGCCGCGAGTCAGGGTGGAGTTCTTGCTGGTCATATCCCCCCATTAAATCCACCAGCCCGTAGCAAGCGCGCCTGGCCATTGACTCCAGAAATTCTTCCACACGCGGGGGAAGCCCTGCGTTGCGAATAGTGAACAAATTGAGCCTCTGAAGGTTGTGAACAATCCTTAGCGACTTCCCATCCTGTTTAACAACCGCAAAGATAGGACTCAAATAGCTTGACGTGGACTGCTTGTAAAGCCCTGTCCTCACACGCTCCCGTACCAGCTCCAGAAAGGGTTCCCGAATGGTACGGGGGATTGGAATCGGCTTGATTTGCCACGGTTTGTGAGGGAAAGTGGGAATAACATAAGGGTCCCCAATCTTGCCTCTCAACAACCCGCACTTGTCCGGTCCAAAGGCAAGCGCCTTCTCCCTCAGCACCAATACCAATACCAGAAGATCCCTTTCCTCCGCACTCAGCCATCCCGTTGGTCCGAAGTTAAGGGCGTCCACCCACTCGTCTGTGATTTGCGCCGACCGCGTTATCCATCCATTCTTCCCAAGGGGCGTCTCCCACGGGTCCCGGGACCACGCAATCGGTCGTAGGGGTCCGTTGAGTCCCTGAGGCATTGGCTCATTCCGCGGCCGGACTTTTCGCGCCACCGGTTTGTACTTGCCCGCGTTGCACCGTGCCATCCAGACCCGGCCGTCACTGTCGTAAGTCCTAGTAATAACCAGACCAGGGCTTTTGCCTTTGCTCATGACTGTGGCACAATGATAGGGTTTTTGAAGCGTAGAGCCTTCCAGCAATGCATACTGAGGAATGGAACTTACTTCTGGTGCCTGCGCCCTACATGCGCCCCCCTCCACCTGCTCCTCACCTGTTGGCCGCCCGTGCTGAGCCGGAGCTTGCCGCGCACGGTAACCGCGGCTGACTAGGAAAAATCCTCCGCAGGGTGACCCTTGCGGTCAGCCCCCGCGCCGGACTCCCCGTTGCCGCCAGACACTGGGTCCTGTACCCATCTCCCTTGCCCGTGATCGCAGATTGTTGTCTCGGACCGCGCTCCGAGTGGGTCTTTGACAGTCAGCGCCTCCGTTCCTTCCTCGGCGTTGAAGGCCATTTGAGCTTGGAACTCAAACATAAACGGCTGACCTAGAATCACATCTCTGCATTCCACTGAGAGAAATGACAGGGGCTTACAAACCTTCGCGACTTCCACCTCCTCCGCCTCTACTACTCCATCCATGCGGCATTTGCCGCCATTTAACGCCAAAAGGCCCATTGCGCACTTCCTCCGCACCAGGCCGAGCTTGTCCACCAACCTTGACGGAAGCAAGTTGACCATTGACCCGCTGTCCACCATCGCCCACACCTTCCGCCCCACAATGGTCATTGCGACATAAGCAAGAGGGACGGATACCGACTTCAACCGGCACGGCTCGGGATCCGTTTCCTTCTCCGCCACATTAACTTGCTGAACCGTTGTTGGCACCCAACCCTGACCGCAATCTTTTAAGGCCTGGACCATCTTGTCAACAACCGCAGGGGATACCGCTGCTAGCTCCCGTAGGTTCAGAGGTATTGGTGAGTTGTTCCCCATCACCCTTTGGACAATGTCCGCGGCTTTCTTCTTCCCTGCAGGATTAGCGGGCAGCCCGTCCGACGCTGGTACGCGCGCGACTGGCTTTGGGGCCATTAGTTGCTTGTTGACATCCATTGCAATCTGCTTGTTTGTTGCCAATACCCTGACTTTGGCCTCCACTCTTGGCGCTACCCAGGTTCCGGGCGTGGTGACAATCCCAAGCGAGACCCGGGCGGTCTCAGCTTTAGCCTTTGCTCTTTCCCGCACTTGCACCATTGGTGGAGGCTTTTCCTTGGTCAGATCCACCGATTCACCTGTTGGGAATATGTATGTCATCCCGGATGTGCAAACAAGCCCCTTGTCCATGTCTCAAGTGAGGTTCTCACAAGCCGACTTCCAGTGCCCTCTCTCCCCGCAATATGAACACCGCGGCAACCCGAATGACCCGGATGGTCCGCTGGGGGGCTGGAACCCTTCTACCATGTGAGGCGGGACCGCGCGCGGTTGAGAAGGAGCCGCCGGAGACGGTGCGGCTGTTGGAGCTGTGGGAGCCAATGTCCGGTTGAGGAAAACCCTTATGTCTCGCAGAATCTCCGTCATCTCTCCAACTGATGGTCCCGCGGATTGTTGGGAAAGTCCGGCATGAGAAGGCATTGCCGGCCGCGCGGCCGAGGTTTGGTCAGGGACCGGCGCCAAGATTGTGACCGATTTCTTGGAAGAAGACAGGTACGTTTGTGCTGTATCCGCAATGAGCTTGTCCAAATTGATTTCGCTCTCCACAGCTTGACGGATAACCAAAAGATCGGGAAGAATTGCAACACTTGCATTGAGCGACCTCTCAACCAGACCGTGGTCATACAGGTATTGCTGCACTCTGGAATGGAGCTGTGGTGCAAGACCCCCCAGAAACGCCCGCTTCATGGCACCCGTCTGGCCAGCGACGACCTTGTTCTTCGCCAGGTAGCCGCAGATTTGCTCAAACTTTGACATATATTCCACTAATCCTTTGCGCGATTGCACCCCGCCATTCTTGCTTGCTTCCTCCGCGGCTCAATCAAAGTTGCTTTCTCGGAACCGGGGTTTGCGCTTTCCCCACCTGGCCAACATCTTGCTTTTCAACTTCCCCCAGTCTTTCCTCTTGTAACCAATCATTTCTTCCATGTCCCGCAGCTTCTCCTCCTCGGTAATGAACAGCACAATGGTCCGAACCTTATCCGCGCCCAACCCGCCCTCCAAATCCGCAATCCCTTTGAATCTAGAAAGAAACCGCTCAACGTCCAAGGTACTGAACCAAAGGTGAGGGAAATCCCTTGGCCTCAACCAAACGTGGCAAGGGGCCTCTGCCGCCATGTCCAATGACCCTTCCGAGGGAGGAGCAAACCCGCTAACTCTGGGAGCATGACCAGATGGCGGCGGAGGGGGTTGAGCAGCAGGAACGGGAGTCAAACGTAGAGGATAGGGAAGGGGAGCATTGGATCCCAGAGCGGTTGTTGGCAACATCCTGCGTTATCTTCAAGAGACTGAGAACAGATTGAATTTCCCGGCCAGACCCCCAGATGTGGAAACTTTTTGAGGTTATCCCTCAAAAAGTTGTCCCAAGTCACGGAGTTTGATGGTTCTAGCGTCTGTAAGACTCAAGGATGATTCCTTGTCTGGGAGAGAGAGAGTGAGATTCTAATCTTCCTTTTTCCTATTCCCCCCTCGTGTGTGTCCCCCTCCAACCCGTGCTGAGGTGAGAGGTATCTTATATCCCCTCCCCTCAGCCCTAACCTAAGTACAAGCACAAAGACAAACTGAAAACCATGAAGAAGAAACCCTAGACCCAGAACCCTAACCCATACCCATACCCTATCCCTTCAGCTTGCCTGCCATTTCAAACATCTGGTTTGTCCTTCCGTGGCGCAGCCCTCCGCCGCGCGCTACCCAAAGTTCACCGCGCTTGCCTGTATCTGCCCGACGCGCTGTTGTGGATTTCCCATCCCGTGGCCGGCCCGCGCTTGCGCGCGGTTGTCCACGCATATAGCCCCGCTGTTGCCCCGCCTTTTCCTCCCCCGACTAACCGCCCGGGAACCTGGTTTGCCCAGCTCCATCCGTGAGTTGGATATCCAAGTGGATTGCGGCCCGCCTCCCCTAGTCAGGCCTGGCCCGCAGCCGCGTGCTCAATCCTCTGCGCCCACTGCTGAGCTTTGCGGCAACTGCTGCTGAGCTTGCAGCGGCTACTGCTGCTGAGCTCGCAGCGACTACTGCTGAGAACCGGCGCACCCCCACTGCTGAGCCTAACCTACCAGATGCTGAGCGCGCAGGCCGCAACGCAGTTCCCGACCCAAGGCTATATAATGACACCACACCGCCTACCGTTACACACACCCAGTTTGTCTTTCTCATGATGCGGCCTTGCGCCACACCCAACTCGGAGCCCCCTGCACATGTCTGCATCCACCCAACACACGTCTTGAACCAGATGTGAGGATAGTCCCACAGCCTGATGCAAACAGGCTTGTGATTTGCACCATTGTTGGAACAAGGGACACCTTATCCCACCCCTGATGAGGGTTGCTTCTAAGAAGCTGGAGGAGGAGGAGGAAGAGGTGTGGGGGTAACATTGAATGACCCAACAATGGTCAATGGGTGGTACTGGGACATTGCACTTGTTAGTTTCAAGAGACAAGGAACAAAAGATTACTTCCCAGCCAGACCCCCAGATGTAGACTTCAGAAGAGAACTTTTCCCTTAATGGTTCCAAGTTCAGAATTTATTGATCCCTTGAATCTGTAAACCCTGAGTGCAACTGTTCACCCTTTGACTGAGAGGTAGAGAATTGAGAATAAAGATCCTTCCAAAACCTATGACAACCAATATTCCTCTGTGATCCAATTCCTCCCCTCCTCCAACTGGGTTGAGGGTGCGGCTTAAGTAACCTCCCCCTCAAACCTAACCTAAGTACAACCAGAAAAAAGCAAGAATAATGAAATACAACCCCTTAAGCACAGAACCCTAGCCTCAAACCTATCCTTCCCATCCCATATCCCATATCCCATATCCATCTGTATTGCCCACCTGCCATTACGTCCACCGGGTTTGTCCTTCTCATGATGCAGCCTTGCGCCATGCCCAACTTGGAGCCCCCCGCGCATGTCCGCATCCTCCCAACATGCCATTCCAGATATCCAAGATATATCCACATCTTGCAACATGCAATCTGTCCAATCCAATCCAATTTGATCCACCTGTTCCAATCCATCCCACGTCTCCAGATGCTGAGCCCGCAGAGTGACTTGCTGCGGTGAAGACGCACCCATTGCTGAGCCCCCCGCTACTGCTGAGGGCGCAGCGTGCAGCCAATTCCAACTTGTGTCTATAAAAGACCACCACATCCCCCCCCAACTTGAGTTCTGTCCCCAGAGATCCACTACTATCTCACCTGCCTCCAACTATAACCCAGCTATACCACCTCCCCCTCCGCACCGCTTCATCAGACCAAAGAAAGAAAGAAAAAACTTCATCCAACACCCCTCACCAAATATGTCCTGCACATACTGCAGCCAGAACAGCCTTTTGTGCCGCATCCTTCCGGGCCAGTGTGCCTGTGTCCCATGCCAAGCCGGACACCGCCGCTGCTCCCTATTGGAGGACATGCCATGCAACCGCCCCTAAGGTTTCCTGCGCAAGGGGACCCATTGCAACTCCTTTGTGATCTCAAGCAACAAGGAGATCTCAACTAATGAGTGGACCCTGCCTGGCTTGCCTTGAAACCTTCCGTGACGCGCACCTCAAAATCCTCCATTGGGCAAGAGTCATGACTTGGGCTTTCCTTTCTGCTGGGCTGGGCCTCCAAGGCTCCAGGACTTTCCAAACTTTGCCGCCTTCCGGAATGCTGCCCATGAGTGGGCCACGCGGGTACAAATAAATGTACCAGCAATGGACCCAAGGATCCAAAACCGTCCGTTGTGGTGTTATATTTATAACCTTGGATTGGAAGCTGCGTTGCAGGCCGCAACCCGCCCAGGGAACGCAGACCAAGTGATGGAGCCGGCCCAACCAAGCTTGCGGGTGGCTAGTCTGGAAGGCAAGGGTGGGGTGATCAGGGGTTATATGCGCTGGGGAGGTTTGCGCGGGCATAAGTGCGGGCCGACTCACAGATTGCAGGATCCGTGGACGCACGCAGACGGATAAACCCGGGGGCTCCAAGTAGGGCGCAGCGGAGGTTTGCGCGGGCATAAGCGCGGGCCGACCTACGGATTGCGGGATCTGCAGACGCGCGCAGATGGATAAACCTGGGGGGCTCTGAGTAGGGTGCAGCGGAGGGCTGCGCCATGAGAAGGACAAACCGGACGTACACAATATCAAAGGGGAGGGTTTTGGATGGGGTAGGGTTAGGGTGGAGCTAGGGTTCTGTACTTGGGGTCATATTTCATCTATCTTGTTGCTTGTGGTTGTACCTAGGTTAGGGTTGAGAGGGAGGACTTAAAAACACCTCACTCTCAACTCTGGGTTGGATCATCTCATGATTGGATCATCACAACATACAGATCATCAGATTACCATACATATCATATAGTTCATATCACCAGACCGCCAGGAAATGGTATAAGAAGGATTGGAAGGAAGGAATTTATCTTATCATCACTCTCTCTATTCTTAAACTCATTGCATCCAATCTCCTTACAGATGCTTAGACCAATAAATTCCGGAACTTGAGGACAACTTCAAGGGTATCACCCCTCTTGTTTCCACATCTGGGGAAAAATCTTTTGTCAAAGTCTCTCAAAGGTACTTACGGATTCTAGCAGCAGTTTCCCCTCTTTCTTCCTCCTTCTCCCACCCCCTCCGCACCAGCCCAAAGGATTACCCTCATATTTGATTCAACACCACATATGTGGAGCAATTCATCTCACGGTATGAAATGATTGCAGACTCTGAAGGCGCATTGGATTTTGAGAAGGCGCCCTCTGTTGTCCTGTTCATCAAGGACGCAGAAGAGCGTTGGGACGTAGAAGAGATGAGAGGCTACCAGAACCTGGATTGGCCAACACTGAAGGGGGACATGGTGGCAAGATGGGGGAGGCGCAACTCTTGTTTTTGGGAAGGCAATTTGAAGCCGTCCGCAGAATTGGACTACGAAGCAGGCATGTGTGGTGGGGTCCAGTTACAAGCCAAATCAGATTACGCTGAGCCATATTACAGGGAATTGTGCGTTCCAGACCCATCACCGGCAACCATCCCTTGGGCCAACAAACTTGCAGAGGTGGTAAGGGGAATTGAGGCCTATCTGGAGAGTATTCAGCATCCTAGCGTGTCTGTGCCCTGGGTGCGCACGTATGGGGACAATGACAATTTTTGGCGGCTGGGACGCGAGGGTTGGACAAAGGATTCAAACGCGGGACCTGTTTCCTCGGGGGAGGCGGGTCTTGGTGGAACTGGTTCAGCCTGCTGATAGGAAGCAAGCAAGGACAAAGGAATGTCCAGCAGATACTCCGTGCGTGTTGGGGAAGCAGTTCTTGCTGGAACTGGTTCAGCCTGCTGATAGGAAGCAAGCAAGGACAAAGGAATGGGGAGCGGATACTCCGTGCGGCTCAGGAACCAATGAATGGCTGATGGGTATTGCAGAGACGGAAGGAGTGGCGACAGTGGGAACGGGCCAAGTGTTGGAGGATTGTAACTGGGGCTTGGCCTCTTTGACAGTGGGGAGAATGCACGCAGGACAGAAGGACATGTTGGTGGTGAGGAGGATGAACGCGGAATGGAAGGATGAAGGGCGCGGGGAGTGCGGGACAGATCAACAGAGGATGGGCCCGTTGACATCATGGCTAGCGGAGGTTTTGGCGTTGGTGCAATGGACACTTGTGGTGGGGCGTCAGGTGCAGAGCGGCGTAGTGGCAGAAGGCGCATTGGGACGGAAGTTTGGAGAATTGGCCAGTGGAAACAACCTCTGTGGGATTGGTTGAGACTTTCAGCTGAGGACAGCAGCCAAGTTGGGGGGGAAGCTAGCGCAGGAAGGGACGTAAAAAAAAAACTTTTTCTTTTTGGGTTTGGTTTCCTTTTTGGGTTTGATTCTTTTCTCTGTCTTATCTTTATCAGTTGTCTTCTCCGGGGAACTGTGTGGCAGTTTGGCTGGGGAGGCCCAGGTACCTTCCGGGGAACTTTTTTGGCTCAGGAAGCGGGCGCAGATCTCATTCTCACCAGGAGGCGGGCGCGGCAGAGCGGTGAAGCAGAGTTGCGGATTGGGCTAGTAGCTGGGGTGGACTGGGAGTAGGGGGGGGGGTGGTCCAGTAGTGCAGTAGGGTCAAGGTAGCAATGGAAGGACCTCTGGGGACAGAACTCAACTTGGGGGGGGATGTGGTGTCGTATTTATAACCTTGGATCGGGAGCTGCGTTGCAGGCCGCAACCCGCCCAGGGAACGCAGACCAAGTGATGGAGCCGGCCCAACCAAGCTTGCGGGTGGCTAGTCCGGAAGGCAAGGGGGGGGCAATCAGGGTTTATACGCGCCGGGGAGGTTTGCAAGGGCATAAGCGCGGGCCAACTCATGGATTGCGGGATACATGGACGCGCCCGGACGGATAAACCCGGGGGGCTCCAAGTAGGGTGTAGCAGAGGTTTGCGCGGGCATAAGCGCAGGCCAATTCACGGATTGCAGGATCCGCGGACATGGGCGGATGGATAAACCTGGGGGGCTCTGAGTAGGGTGCAGCGGAGGGCTGCGCCATGAGAAGGACAAACCAGACGTATGCAATATTGAAGGGGAGGGTTTTGGACGGGGTAGGGTTAGGGTGGAGCTAGGGCTCTGTACTTGGGGTCATATTTCATCTATCTTGTTGCTTGTGGTTGTACCTAGGTTAGGTTTGATAGGGAGGACTTAAAAACACCTCACTCTCAACTCTGGGTTGGATCATCTCATGATTGGATCATCACAACATACAGATCATCAGATTGCCATACATATCATATAGTTCATATCACCAGAACGCCAGGAAATGGTATAAGAAGGATTGGAAGGAAGGAATTTATCTTATCATCACTCTCTCTATTCTTAAACTCATTGCATCCAATCTCCTTACAGATGCTTAGACCAATAACTTCTGGAACTTGAGGACAACTTTGAGGGTATCACCCCTCTTGTTTCCACACCGGCCACTCCTCCTCCACCACCACTGAGGCCAGCTCCTCCTCCGAGACCAACTCCTCCACTGCCATCACCATCTCTAGTTCCAAGGTCATCACCAGAGCCTGCGTGCACACCATCTCCCATGGTGATTGAGTTGTCACTGGAACCCGCGGCCGCTGCAACCCCTCTGGCCACAAATCCCAAGATCCCAGAAATCCCCCTAGTTCCGGCACTTCCCTTGGCAAGGTTTGATGTGGACAAAATCATCTGGTGATTTCTAGCAGTTCCTTACGTACACACTGCCAATGCGCAAAGCAAGTTCTTGGTGGCTTTCTGATCCCTAGCCATGGCGGCTGGCGCGGACGCGGAGGATGTGATGAGGACTTGGCCAACGCAGGCAGATTGACCCCCCTTTCTCTTCCTCTCTTCCATCTATCTTGTATCCTTCCCCACCCCTATGCAAAGATAAGGACTTTTGCCGCGCCATCCTGAGCAGCCTTTGGGCTTTGTGAGAACCCTGAGAGAAATAAGAGCCATGCGCAAGATCTGCGCTTTGAGAGCAACCTGCAAGAGTGAGAAATCCGCGTCAATGAGAGTATCCGGTGAGAGAGAACATCTGCATGCAAGATCCGTGCATTTGAGAACATCTGCAAGAGTAAGGAGTACCCGCTCAAGGTACCTGGACCGCCCCAGACAAACTGCCACACAGTTCCCTGTGCCCATCTACAGAACAGAGAGAGTAAAAATAAAACCAGCCGCGCACACACATACATGATAGATAGAAAGAAAAAGAATCCACCCAAACCCATTTGCATCTTCCATCTATAAGATAACCAACAAAAATTAAAAAGAGATTTTTTTTTTAAAAAAAAACCAACCCTTTGCCAAGCCCATGCCTTTGCTCTTTGAACCACATCTGTTCCGCGCCATGCGCTTTCCTAGTTCCCTGATCATCCTTCAGAAATTGTCCATGCGTTTGCTTCCGAAATGCAGGGCTTGTCCTTGCATTGACAGACCCAGATTTGCGCCATGCCTGTACCTGAAAGAAACTATCCATAGCCAGAAATAATCCAAAAAGACTATCCAGAGAGAAGAAAATAAGAAAAAAAACATTCTGGGGTGTCTAGTTATTCTGGCTGTGAACCAGCTAGAGCACCCCCTCACCAAATCCAATCATATCCCCTATTCATCCATTGTTCCCCCCAACTTGGCTGCTGTCCCCAGCAGTATTCAGTTGTTTACTCCGCTGGACGCAAGGCACACATGTGGGATTGTCCTTGGAAGGAGGATTGGCATTTTCATCCCCTTTGCTATCCAAACCAGCCATCTGGTTGAATGATGTTGAGCCTTGCGCAAAGAATTTTTTCACGTGCAAAGCCGCGGCCTTCCGCTTGAGCAGAGTTCTGTCAAATTCCTCCAGCTGGTAGCTACCTCCAGTGAACTTGGAAGTCATGCGGAATTGCCCGTTGCACCAATTAGAAAACAGCTTCCCCCATTGAGTTTCCAGGCTCCAGTTGTAAAGCAGAACCAAGTCCCCCTTCCACAACAGATCCCAGAGTTTATGCACGCAGCGCTTGTCCCAGTAGCAGATGGAATTTGTGCGGGTTTCCTTCAGTCTTCCAGCTGCCTTCTCCAACATCTTGTCCTGTCACAGGAGTTGTTCAACGCAAGCCTTGACCAGATCTGTGGCTGTCTTAACCTTCCACCAATCAATACCCAGAAAGGTTTCCAGCTTGATGTCAATCAGCAGCACGGGTTGCTTCCCAAATAGCAACTTGTACAGAAAATAAACCGTTGATCTCTTCACCAAAATCCAATCTGCAAAAAGAACTACTGGAAGGGTTTCCTGCCACCGCTTGCCATCCTTGCCGCACATCTTCACCATTGCGTCCTTGATCTGCTGGTGACTGCAATCAATCATCCCCGTGCCTTCCGGATAGTACTCTGTCACTTGCCCAACTTTGCTCCACAACTTTGCACCAACTCTGCCAACAGTCCCTGGAACTCCGCACCCCCATCAACCATTACCAGCCAAAGTGATCTGTAACGCACAAACCAATCTTCCTCCAGAAACTGACCAACTTTTTCCGCCAAAAGCTTCACCAGCGGCCGCGCTTCCACCAAGCCCAACAGATTTTCCCACGCAACAAGGAGGTACGCAAACTTACCTGCCTTGATGTGCACAACATCCAGAGAAACCCGCCCAAAAAAGGCGTCCTCTCCAGTGGGGATACCTACTTTGCAAGGTATTGTTGCCCTCCGCATCTGACATGCTTCACACAACCATACCCACTCCCCCACCGCGCGTACTACCCCTGGCCACCAGAACCTTTCCCTCACCCGCTTCCGTGTTTTGAGCTTGCTGCAATGACCAAGATTGTCATGCAGACTTCCTAAGATTACCTCCTGATCTGCCCTCAATGTGCTGACCACAAGCAGTACCGGCGCGCTCCGCCGCCATAGCTGTCCTTCCTGCAGGTAGAAATTTCCCACTCTCCACTGAATCCATTGAACAATCTTGGCTGGCATGTCATCCGGAAACCAAAGATCCCACAAATACAAACTGAGGACTGCGTACCTTCCAGATTGCTGGAGTGGAAATTGCACACTGACTTCCACTACCCCTACATTAACCGTTGGGGCCTCCACATCGAATGGTTCCACGCCTTTGTACAGGTCATCATGCGGGTACCAAGACAGCGCGTCCGGAATTGTAAAGGCCTTCCCTGGAACATGCACCACTGTGAAAGAGAACAACTGAAGGAATGCAACCCACCTGGTCAAAGGCGCATTCAGCAGCCTTGGCAAATTGATCATCCGCGCCAGCGCCTCTGCATCCACCAGAAGCACAAAGTGAATCCCCCATAGCAAATGCTGCAACCTTTGCACAATCTTAGTGACTCCGCAAAGCTCCAAAATTGGCTGCAAGTACCGGCTCTCCGTTGGCGTGAATGTGACGGACTTTTAAAGAACTGGACAATCTTTTCCCTCATCCTCCTGGGTCAGAACCACCCCTGCACCAAGCTTGCTCAAATCCACGGCCAACTTAATTCCTCCGGCATCATAATCCAAGTCCCGCAGTACAATATTGTGCCCAACAATCTCCTTGAGTTTGTCAAAGGCAACATCACAGTTTGAACCCCAGGTCCATTCCCTGCCCTTATGCATCAATGCCTGCAACAAAATAGCAACCTCTGCAAACCACTTGATGAACACCCGTACATAGCTACACAATCCCAAGAACTGGAGAATGTGTGATACAGTCTTTGGCATCGGCCACTTGAGAAATTTGTTGTGTTTCTATGCCGCAATCTGTCTTCCATTGGAAGCCACCACATGTCCTAGAACCTCCAGCGTGGGTACGCAGACTGCTAACTTTTTCCCCAACACTGTAAGTCCTGCTTCCTCAATACAGAACAAGATCTGTTCCAGCGTTTGCGCGTACTCCCAGAAAAATTGGCAAATTTGCAGAGCGTCTGTAAGCATTTCCCCTCCTTAATCCATCTTTGGGACTTTGATGCCTGCATTGTTGATGAAAATATGAACCCCCTCCAGAAGATTGTCCTTCAGAATCCAGGTCATCTGCGCTTGGTAAACTGCAACCAAATTAGTTGCACCTTGCGGCAGCCACGTCATTTGCATCCTTCCCAATCCATTTTCAAAGGCAGTCATTGGATGCAAACTCCAATTGATTTTTCCCTGATTGTATCTGCCCATCACATCCACCAGCCCGTAGCATGCGTATACTGCCATAGATTCCAGAAACTTGTCCATGCGCAGAGGTCATCCCGCGTCTTGGATTGTAAACAAATTGAGCTGCTGCAGATCATGAACAATCTGTAATGACTTCCCATCCTGCTTAACCACCGCAAAGATTGGACTCAAGTAACTTGATTTTGATTGCTTTTAAAGACCTTTCCCCACACGCTCGCGCACCAGCTCCAAGAAGGGCCCACAAACTGCCTGCGGAATTGGAATTGGCTTGATCTGCCAAGGTTTGTGCGGAACTGTTGGAATCACATTAGGGTCTCCTATCTTTCTCTTTAACAGTCCCCGCTCTTCAGATCCAAACACAAGTGCTCTTTCCCGGAGGACAAGTACCAACATCAGCAAATCCTGTTCCTCTGCTCTTAACCAGCCCGGCGGTCCAAGGTTAAGGGCCGCAACTGGCTCATCCGTAATCCCCTCCAATTGTGTTACCCATCCTGACACCTTCAGCGGAGATTCTCAAGGGTCCCGCAACCAAGGGATTGGGTGCAGTGGTCCATTCAGATCCTGCGGCATTGCTTTGTTCTGGCAACGGACCTTTTGCGCAACCAGCTTATACTTCCCAACGTTGAACCGCGCCATCCGCATGCATCCGTTACCATAGGTCCTAGTCAAAACCAACCCTGCGGCTTTTGCCTTTGCTCACAAGTGTGGCACAATGATAGTGTTTTTGTGGAGTACCTCCCAGCAATGCACACTGAGGAAAGGAACTTACTTCCAGCACTTGCGCTTCCTCCCTTCTTCCCACTGGCTCCTCACTGGTTGACCGCCTGCACAAAGCTGGAGCTTGCTCCATGCGGTAACCTTGGCTGACTAGTCAAAATCCACCTCCAACCCACCCTTGCAAGCCAACTCCGCGCCGGGGTCCTCCTCCTCCTCTCTTGCCAAATCCTGCATCCACTTCCCCAACCCCTGATTGCAGATTGTGGTTTTAAATTGCCTGCCGGACAAATCTTCCACCATTAACCCTTCCATCCCCACCTCTGGATCAAACATCATTTGCGCTTGGAACCCAAACATGAATGGCCATCCTAAAATAGCCTCCCTGCAATCAACCAATAGAAAAGAAAGTGGTTTACAGACCCTTGCAACCTCAACCTCTTCCTCCTCCACAACCCCATCCATGCAAAATGCCCCGCTGTTAAGCGTGCAAAGCCCCATCACACATTTCTGCCAAACCAATCCCATTTCATCAACCAATCTAGACAGAAGGAGGTTCACCATAGAACTGCTATCAACCAGCTCCCACACCTTCCTTCCAGCAATATTCAACAAAAGTAAGCCAGTGGAGTTGAAACTGATTTCATCCCCACAAGCTTGCGCTCTGCATCATCCCAAGCCAAGTTAACCTGTTGCACCGTTGGAGGGATCCTATTGTGCCCGCAATCCTTCAGCACTTGAACCATCTCATCCACTACCACCAGCAACACCACTGCCAACTCCTTCAAGGTCAAGGGAATAGTTGTTTCATTCCCCATCAACCTGCGCACAATTTCCACTGCCTTCTTCTTCCCCGCTGGATTCACCGGCCATCCATCCGTTTCTGGAAAGCAGGCAATTGGCTTAGGAGCTGCCGGCGGTACCCATTCCTTGGCATCCACATCCATCCTTTCCACCACTGCAAACTCCTCCATTGCTAAAACCCTCACTTCTGCTTCCATGCGCAGTGGTTGCCATACCCCAGGACCAGTGACAATCCCCAGAAAAGCTTGAGCAGTTACTTCCAATTCCTGTCCTCTCGCATGCACTTGCTCCATGACAGTCAGATTCCCAGGTTTGGAGGAGATCCGCTTGCCCATTGGGAACATAAATCCCATTCCCACCAGTCAAACCAATCCTGCCTTGAGGTACTTTGTCATGTTATTGCACCCCAACCGCCAATGCCCGCAGTCCCCGCAGTAATTTCCTAACCGCAGCGCGGGAAGATTTGATGGCAGAAGCGGTCCCCCAATGTGAGCAGGCGGATTGCGCAGCCAGGACAACATTTGACTCAGAAAGATCCATAAGTCCTTCATCAATTCCCTCATTTTGCTAACCTCCGGGCTTTTTGTTGGTGGTGTGGCCTGAGCATGTTCCATTTTCAACGGTCCTGCAACCAAAGCTTGCATTGGTGCCGCCAGAGTGTGGGAAACGGACTTCTTTGGCCCCATTGGGAACAACCTTGCCGTGTCCTCCATCAGTTCCTCCAACTGCGGCTTGCTTTCCACCGCACAACAAATGACAAGGATGTCTGGAAGAAGCGCAATACTCCCATCCAACAACCTCTTCACCAATTTGTTGTCATACAAGTGCCGCTGCACTTGCCTGCAGAGTGGGGGACTGAGTCCTCCCAAAAATGCCATCTTCATTGCGCCCATCTGCCCGGATATCACCTTGTTCTTTGCCAGGTAACAATAGATCCAATCAAACATTGCTACATAATCCCCCAATTGTGCCTGCATCCGGACTCCGCCATTTGTGCTTGCTTCCGCCGTGGCTTGCTCAAAGTTGCTTTCCCAAAACCAAGGTTTTTGCCTTGCCCACCGTTCCAAGATTTCTGCCTTCAGTTTTGGCCAATTTAGTTCCTCATACCCTTCCATCTCCTCTACATCCCAAAGCTTCTCTTCTTCCATGATGAAGAGGACAACAAGCCAAGCCTTATCCAAACCCATTGTACCTTCTGTGTTGTCAATTCCTTTGTATTGCGCAAGGAATTGCTCAATTTCCTCAGTGTTGAACCGGATGTGAGGATAGTCCTGCAGACTGATGCAAACGGGCTTGTGATTGGCACCATTGTTGGAACAAGGGACACCTTATCCCGCCCCTGATGAGGGTTGCTTCCAAGAAGCCCGAGGAGGAGGAGGAGGAAAAGGTGTGTGGGTAACATTAAATGACCCCGCAATGGTCAATGGGTGGTACTGGGACATTGCGCTTGCTAGTTTCAAGAGACAAGGAATAAAAGATTACTTCCTGGCCAGACCTCCAGATGTGGAATTCAGAAGAGAAATTCTCCCTTAATGGTTCCAAGTTTGGAATTTATTGATCCCTTGCGTCTATAAACCCTGAGTGCAACTGTTCACCCTTCAACTGAGAGATAGAGAATTGGGAATAAAGATCCTTCCAAAACCTATGACAACCAATGTTCCTCCATGATCCAATGCTTCCCCTCCTCAAGCCGGGTTGAGGGTGTGGCCTAAGTAACCTCCCCCTTAACCCTAACCTAAGTACAACCAGAAAAAAGCAAGAATAATGAAATACAACCCCTTAAGCACAGAACCCTAGCCTCAAACCTATCCTTCCCATCCCATAATCCACATCCCATATCCCATATCCCATATCCATCTGTATTGCCTGCCTGCCATTACATCCACCCGGTTTTTCCTTCTCATGACGCGGCCTTGCTCTGCGCCCAACTTGAAGCCCCCTGCGCATGTCCGCATCCGCCTGACGCGCCATTCCAGATATCCAAGATATATCCACACAATCTGTCCAATCCAATCCAATCCAATCCATCCAGAGTCTCCAGATGCTGAGCCCAATCCAAATGCTGCTGAGACCGCAGCACAACTTGCTGCGGTGAAGCCGCACCCATTGCTGAGTGCGCTTCCCCTACTGAGCCCGCGGCTCCTGCTGAGCACGCAGCACGCAGCCAATTCCAACTCACGTCTATAAAAGACCACCAAAATGCCCAATCCCTTCCCATTCTGCACCTGAAGCCCCACCGCGTGTGTCCTTTGCAACAATGCCAAAACCTCTGCTAGCCGTGATGGCAACAGGCCCCCTGTTGGGCCATCCATTCTGCACTCCCCGTGCTCCCCATCCTCTCATTCTGCATGCATCCTCCCCACCGTCAAAGGGGTCCAACTCTGGTTGCAATCCTCCAACGCCTGGCCTGCTCCTTCTGCCACTGCTCCTATCCTCTTTGCAAGAACCTTCCACTGTTCATTGGTTCCCAAGCCACGGGCAATATCCGCTCCCATCCCCTTCTTGCAAAACTTGCCTGCCACCCATTGATTCCTGAGACACATGCAATATTGGCTTCCTGTTCCCTTTTCCTTTCTTGCTTCATAGCAAAGGGCTGATCCAACTCTGCCAAGACCCCCTTCCCCAACACCTATCCTGTCTCCGCTGGGGAAACCAATCCCGCTTTTGAATCCATTGTCTGATTCTTGTGTCCCAACGGCCAATAGCCGCTATTGTCACCATAAATGCACACCCAGGGCGCAGGAGCACTAGGGAGCTGAAGACACTTCAAATAGGTCTTGAGGTCCCTTGCCAACTCTGCGAGTTCACTAACCCAAGGGATGGTCACCAGCGGTGAGGCCGGAGCACACACTGCCACCTAATCCAATCCCGCTTGCAACTGGACCCCGCTGCGGGCGCTGTGGAATTCAGAAGAGGACTTCTCCTTTAATGGTTCCCAAGTTTGGAAGTTATTGATCCCTTGCATCTGTAAACCCTGTGTGCAACTGTTCACCCTTTGACTGAGAGATAGAGAGAGATGAGAGTAAAGAGTCCTTCCAACCTCCTGTGCTCCAATGTGATCCTCTCCTGATCTCATGATCCTCCTCTACATCTGGGTTGAGGGTGAGGTTTAAGTAGCCTTCCCCTCAACCCTAACCTAGGTACAACTGCAAGAAAACAAGAATAATGAAATACAAACCCTAAGTACAGAGCCCTAGCCCAACTCTATCCTTCCAACCCCATCCCATGATCCATATCCCATGTGCCATATCCCATCTGTATTGCCCGCCTGCCATTACATCCACCTGGTTTGTCCTTCTCATGACGCTGCCCTTGCGCCGTGCCCAACTTGGAGCCCCCTGCGCATGTCTTCATCCGCCCAACGTGCCATTCCAGATATCTAAGGTACCTCCACGCAATCCAATCTGCGCGTCAATTTGATCCACCCCGCGTCGCAAGACGTGCAATTCAATCCACTGCGCGTCTCCATATGCCAAACCCGCAGCATAGCTTGCTGCGGAAATGCCGCATTCATTGCTGAGCCCGCCGCTACTGCTGAGCGTGCAGTGCCCAGCCCATTCCAACTTGCATCCATAAAAGACCACCACAGCGCCTTTCTTGCAATCCAATTCTGCATAGTCCCATCCTTCTTGCAACCAGACCGCCCCCGCGTGTGCCTGCCTCCGTCATGGATCATTCAAAATTGCCTTCCCAAAAACAAGGATCCTGCTTCCCCAATCTTGCCAACATGTCCCCCTTCAGTTTTGGCCAATCCAGGTTCTGGTAGACTTCCATCTCTTCCACGTTTCAAAGCTCTTCTGCATCCATGAGGAACAGGACAAAATGGCACGCCTTTTTGGAACCCCATGCGCCTTTGGAGTCTGCAATCACTTCATATTGTGAGATGAATCACTCCACATCCGTGGTGTTGAGTCAAATGTGAGGGTAATCCTTTGGGTAAATGAGAAGATGGCAGGAGGAGGAAGAAGAGGCAGAAGCAACCGCTGGGAGCATCTTGAGTACCTTTGAGAGACTTGAGACAAAAGAAGTTCCCGGCCAGACCCCCAGATGTGGAAGCCAAGAGGAAGCTACTCCCCTAGTTGTCCTCAGGTTCTGGAATCAATAGTCCTAGGTTCTGTAAGGATAAGAATTCTCCAGGAAAGAGAGGGAGAGATGAATTTAATTTCCTTTCTGTATCCTTTGCCGCATCCATCCATCCATTCATTTCCCTCCCATTCATGTATATCTATATCTATATCTCCCTCCCCTACAAGCTGGGGTTGAGAGCGCAGACTTTATACCCACCCCATCAACCCTATCCTAAGTACAAGCGCAACAACAAATAGAAAAGAAAACCTAGAAACCAGAACCCTAGCCTAACCCTAACCCTTTCCCATACCGCAACCACCCTCAAGCCCGCCTACCATTACACACACCCAGTTTGTCCTTCTCATGATGTGGCCCTCTTCCACGCCCTACTTGTAGCCCCCCGCATGGTCTGTATCTGCCCAGTGCGCCACGTGATTTCCTGCCCCCCGGGTTGGCCCGCACTTGCGCAGGCCCGGCCCGCTCCTATAACCTTTCCCATACTGCAACCACCTTCTAGCCTGCCTACCGTTACACACACCCAGTGTGGAATTCAGAAGAGGACTTCTCCTTCAATGGTTCCCAAGTTTGGAATTTATTGATCCCTTGCATCTGTAAACACTGAGTGCAACTGTTCACCCTTTGACTGAGAGATAGAGAATTGAGAGTAAAGATCCTTCCAAAACCTATGATAACCCAATGTGATCCTCCGTGATCTCATGTCTAATCCTCCATCCAGGTTGAGGGTGCAGTTTAAGTAACCTCCCCCTCAAACCTAACTTAAGTAGAACCAGAAACAAGCAAGAATAATGAAATACAACCCCTAAGGACAGAAACCTAGCCCCAACCCTATCCTTCCCATCCCATACCCCATATCAATCTGTATTGCCTGCCTGCCATTATGTCCAACCGGTTTTTCCTTCTCATGATGCGGTCCTTGCCCCAGGCCCAACTTGGAGCCCCCTGTGCATATCTGCATCTGCCCAACACGCCATTCCAGATATCCAAGATATATCTGCACGCAATCCGTCCAATCCAATCTGATAAATCCCACATCTCCAGATGCTGAGCCTGATTTGACTGCTTCTGAGCCCGCAGCACAACTTTCTGCGGCAAAGCTTCACCCATTTCTGAGCGCCCTACCCCTGCTGAGGGTACAGCACACAGCCAATTCCAACTTGCATCTATAAAAGACCACCACACCCGTTCTTCCTTCTCATGATTCTGCCCTCCACCACGCCCTACTTGGAGCCCCCAGTGTTGTCCGTATCCGCCCCGTGGGCCTCATGATTTCCTGCCCTGCGCTTGTGCGCGCCCGTCCCCCTCCTATAGCCTCAATTGCCCCTCTCTATCCTCCCAAACTAGCCACAGGCAGTACAGTTCCTGATCAAAGGCTATATAACAACACCACAGCGCCAGCATCATAATCCCATTCTGCTTGCAACTGGACCCCGCTGTGCGCGCCTTCCTTGTAATCCAATTCTGCTTGCAACCGGACCCTGCCATGCGCGCCTGCCTTGTAACCCAATTTGGCGGATTGTTTGCTTCCCAGAAACAAGGCTTGCGCTTCCCTCACCTTTCCAGCATGTCCCCCTTCAGGTTTGGCCAATCAAGGTTTTGGTAGCCTTCCATCTCTTCCACATCCCAAAGCTCTTCTGCGTCCATGAAGAACAGGAAAACATGGCGCGCTTTGTTGGAATCCAATGCGCCTTTGGAGTTTGCAATCACTTCATATCATGAGATGAATTGCTCCACATCCGCGGTGTTGAGTCAAATGTGAGGGTAATCCTTTGGGTCAATGAGGAGATGGTGGGAGGAGGAAGAAGAGGGAGAAGCAACCTCTGGGAGCATCTTGAGTACCTTTGAGAGACTTGAGACCAAAGAATTTCCCAGCCATACCCCCAGATGTGGAAAGCAAGAGGGAGCTACTCCCCTAATTGTCCTTAAGTTTGGAATCAATGGTCCTAGTGTCTGTAAGGATAAGGATGCTGCAGTAGAGAGAGAGAGAGATAGAGAGATGAATTTAATTTCCTTTCTGTATCCTTTATCCATCCATCCATCCAATCCCATCCAATCCATTTATATGTGTGTGTATCTCTGTAAAAGCTGGGGTTGAGAGCACGGACTTTATACCCACCCTTTCAACCCTATCCTAAGTACAAGCACAACAACAAATAGAAAAGAAACCCTAGCCTAACCCTAACCCTTTCCCATAACGCAACCACCCTCAAGCCCATCTACCATTACAAACACCTGGTTTGTCCTTCTCATGACGCAGCCCTCTGCAGCGCCCTACTTGGATCCCCCCTTGTTGTCCATATCTGCCCAGCGCGCCGCATGATTTCCTGCCCCATGGGTTAGCCCATGCTTGCGCCTGCCTGGCCCGCTCCTATAGCCCCAATTTCCCCGTTCTATCCACCTGCGGTGCAGTTCCCAATCCAAGGCTATATAAAGACACCACAACAGGCGCGCGCAAGCGCGGGCTGACCCGTGGGGCAGGAAATCACGTGGCTTGCCAGGAAGATACAGACAAAACAGGGGGCTCCAAATAGGGCGCAGCAGAGGGACGCCTCATGAGAAGGACAAACTGGGTGTGTAAGGGTAGGTGGGCTGGAGGGTGATTGCGGCATGGGAAAGGTTAGGGTTAGGCTAGGGTTCTGGTTTTTAGGTTTTATTTTCTATTTGTTGTTGGGCCGTCATTGCGCTTGTACTTAGTTTAGGGTTGAGGGTGTGGGCATAAAGTCTGCACTCTCAACCCCATCTTGTAGTGTGGGCGGGGGATATGGAAATGGATATGGAAGGGAAAGGAAAGGAAAGGAAGGAACTTGATCTCCCTATATATATCTCTCTTTATATCTCTCTAAACTGGAGCATTGTTATCCTTACAGACGCTAGGAGCATTTATTCTGGAACTTGAGGACAACTTTGGGGAGTATCTCCCTCTTGTTTCCACAGCGGCTTGAGTCCAATGGACTGGATGTGCCATGCAAAGGAGCAATACCATTAACAAACCAAGGTCCAACAATTAAAATGTGAAGGTGCTTGGGAAATCCTTTGACACAACCCAAAATGGATTGGCAAACCAGCATCCAGCTATGGCCTCAGTGAGCCAAACATCCCTGCAAGCCAACTCCTATCATTGCCCTCCATTGCAAATTCCTTGGCTCCACCGGTGTGGAAAGAGATTGTGTGTTTGGTAAATTCCCTGAAACAATATAAAGTTCTCTGCAACAATCTGGCTCCAAGTTCCTGAAAGCCCACTAGCCCATGATTCACAGTCCTGTACCTCCGCAATTATTAACCAAACTCTGCTTCCGCACTCAAGCAGGAAACCACTAAAGCTAACTTGCAATGAAATAATACTAAATAAACAAGAAGGAATCCCCAACAAGCTCTGAACTTGAACTATTTCCCTAAATATGACCTCCAAGAACTATTTCTGTTAAATACACTCTAAAGTAACAGAAGAAAGGAATAACACTATAATACGCCGTGATAATCTCTGATAAAGGTAAACTCCTGTAAGCTCCCCAAAAATCCATAATCTAATGTCTTCTCCTCCTACTCATAATAATTTTATGATCTCCTACAACTAAAAGAAAGCTTCATTATATATAAAAAAAAGAATTCAAGCCACAAATGAAAGGTCCCCTCTTGTCTCCACGCATTTGGCACTGATCCGCCTTTGCTACTCTGGAAAAGGAATGTGAACTGCTAAAGAAAGACCCCTTTTCCCACTGCCTCTGGGCGTTTGCACTGATCCTCCTTACCAATACTCCAATCCTTACCTGATCCAATGATTTTCAGTAGATTTGGTGATCCTGTTGCCAATTCCCCCTAACAGTTGAGTTGCGCCAATGCATTACTAACAACAAATCCTCCTTGATCTTCCCTAGCGGATCACTCCCAATCCTGCATGCGGCATAACTATGAATCCCCAACAATCCGCACGCCTCCTCCTCAAGTTTAGCGTTCATGGCCACACAGCGCTCCGGCCTCTCTCAGGGCATATCCCATAATTGGCATAATCCGTACTCCTTGGCTTTGATCACATGCTTCCGCATTTGTAAACCTACTGCCACAGAGGGGAAGTTATGTTTGACCGCACAATTTTGGCAAAAGGCAAAAACTCCGGCCCATTCTTATCATTGTGCCCACAAAAAGCGTGCACCACACCAATGCCAAGCCCTCAGCTATTTTACTCCAGAATAGATAGTCCACCAACGCGCTTTTCTGAGCCTATTGTACTGCGGACTTCCACCCACAGCTGAGCCGCTCAAAGTCAAATGTCAGTAGTGCACCCAACTTGCCTCTGTGTCTATAAATAACCACCACACTGGAGGGTGTTAAGGCCACAAAGCAACATTCCTTGAAATCAGAGCCCAATTACAAATATGGGGATGATTCTGGTTCACAAATTGAGATCCTGATGAAGAACAACCAAATTGGTGAGCAGCAGAACAAACTTGTGGAGAAGATGTATGATTTGGAATGCAAGAAAGCAGACATCAAGGTTGCAATGGGGAAGTTGACAGTCATTTTACAATCTGAAGAAGGTTTTCCTGATGAGGACAGTAAAGAGATGTTGAGGATGTTGAAGCAAAAAGTCCAAGATCAAATAGAAGGGTGATTCAATAAACACAAGTATCTGTTTCAAAGTACCCCATATATGACTACTCTTACTCCTCAAATTGGCCTGTACCTCTCTTTTTTTTGGATTATTTTTTTTGGACTCTGATTGATTTCAAATGAATATTCTTTGAAAAAATGAAATGGAAGATTGAAATATATATATTTATTTATGATTTGAAACAAAAGAACAAAATGGAAAAGAAATATTGTGAGAGAACTTGAAATATAAGTTTTTTTTATGATTGGAAATACAAAAAAATAAAAGGGAAAAGAAATTTTGAGAGATTTAAAACAATCAAACCTCAATTCCCCTCTCCATCCAATTTTGAATCTTTAAATTGTTGATGAGCTGTTAATGAAGAGTTGAATCATGAAGCCTAGAAGTATTTTGACTGAGAGATTGAAAAGTATGAAATAAAGCAGGATCATGAACATTTGAGGAGATGTTAGTGGTGGTAGAACTGGAAATATTGTGATTAAGAAAAGGATCACATGGAGATTTCTCCTCCACAATCATATTATGAAGAATTATGCCACACTTCATTATCTTAACTATATCTTCTTTGAACCAAATCTACGGGGTTGAGAAATTATTCCAATCTAAGTCCTTTCTGGCTCCTTCTTGAAGTTGATTGAAATGTTTACTTGCAGGATCTTGAGGACTTCTGTAAGATTTGACAAAACCAGGCCATTTGGGATATATTCCATCATAAAAATAGTATCCATAGGTATATTGGTGATTGTTGATCTCAAAAGATACATCTGATGAAGTGGGCCTGAAAAAAAAATACCCAAAAAATCCATCAATAAGTAAAAAAACAAGAACTAAGGAAAATAAAATAATGAAAAACAATACCTGTTAGAAATTCATCAAATATGTGACTATTGTTGAGTGCATTGATGTCATTGTGAGTCCCAGGTGAGCCAAAGAAACAGTGCCATATTCTTAAATTTAATGATGCTACTGCTTCTAAAACCATTGTTGGACATCCTTCTTTTCCTTGAAACTGACCAGCCCAAGCTTGGGTGCAATTCTTCCAGACCCAATGCATTCCATCAATGCTACCACAACATCCTGGGAAACCATGTGCTTCATATTCTTTCAGGATAACTGAGAGCTCTTCATCTGTTGGACCTCTGAGGTATTCCCCCTCAAATAAAATGACAGTATCATTCACAAATCTCTTCAAAGTTTCCATTGCAGTTCATTTGCCAATTCAAACATATCTGTTGGTGCAGTCAGCCAAATATCCATAGGCAAATTGAAAAATTGCAGCAGTGATTTTCTGATGAGGAGAAAGACCAATTTTTCCACAAAATTCCTGAAAAAATTTTTAAAAAAAAGAAAAAAAAATAGATGTCAATATTGATTACATTCCAAAACAATGGAAGGGAGTTCTTGGTCAGTAAGATTGATTTAATTACCATTCTTTGGGTCCAATAGGGGTCATGAGCACCCAAATCTGTTACTAGCCTTTGGAAGGTAACCTTGCTCATTCTAAATTGCCTCTCAAACATCTGGTTTGTGTATCTTGCATCTTGATTAAAATAATCAGCCATGAGATTACAATGGCCTTCAACTTGGTTACAATTGATCATTGTTCTTCTTGATTTGTTCCTTCCTTGAAAAAATTCCATTTTATGAAGTTCTTCTTCAACTTCAAGGAAAATTTGTTGATGTTGAAAGTGGGCGCTGGCAAAAGGGAAGTACTTCTTGAGGGTGAGGAAGGGGGCCATCTTCTTTTTGGAGAGGTGGTAGGTGGTATGTAGGTGTTTGAAGGCTGAAAGGTTGGGATTTGTTGAGTGGATTAGGGAGCATGATTGGTGATGATGACTTGCAACAACGGGTTGCAAGGACAAGTTGCAAGTCACGACAAAGCGGGGGCCTAGCTAACAAGCTGCTGACGTGGCACACGATTGTGCACTTTGGGTCGTTAGCTAGCTGCAGTGGCCTTGTGGAGCGGACGGTTGTGAAACGCGCGCGGTAAAACGCTCGCTAGCTATTTTTTTGGGCTAGCGAGTCGCTACCTAACGAGCCGCGCTCTCCAACGATTGGGGATGCTCTAATTCAGCCAGCCCGGTAACTTAGCGAAGGCTACAACATTGACTTGAACAATAACCGCGGCCATTCCGACTCACATCTTCCCCCCTGCGGAGCACATCGGCGACCGACGCGCGCTCTTACGAGATGGCACATATCTTAAATATTGATCTGCTGCTTCCAATCGCTACTACAAAACTACTAGCACTACTCTACAAGTGGTGTCAAATCCTTCCACATCATCCTCTGCGGCATTTCTACCTCGTGTTGAGTGGGGAAACCTATGAGCTGATTTTTTTTTTCTTTTCGAATCGGTTTCTAAGGCTGCTTCCAGAAATGGCTCGCCAAGATACAAACACCAAATCAATCCCATCCTACTCAAAGGTTCTTCCCTAGGACTCCATCTCACATCCTTAACTTCTTCATCACACCCAGCTGATGGGAATAATACCCTAGATCATCCTCCGAAGCTTCCGTATGTCCAATCGCTCGTTTCCTGGCCCCTCTCAGACTTGAATCCCTCTTGGTCTCCGGTGCGTGGTTGTGATGAGCTGGAAAGTAGGTAGGGTGAGCCAGTTGGTTTTCGAACGAGCTCGGAGCCCCCCAGCGCGATCTAGGTGCCGGATGAGCTTTAGATATGGCCAACTCCTCCCCACCATTGAATGCGGAAAGTAACTCGAGAGTACCTGGAAGAACCTTGTTCTCCACGTTCCTTAGCCCATCATCTCTCAGCAAATTTGGTCGCGGAATTTCTTGCCAGGACAAGTTAGCTAAGTCTGGTTGAGAGTAGGGCCATAGAGAGGATAGAGGGACCCGGGTCGGTTGGTCATGATACACTACGGGATGATCTTGAGAGGCTACTTGACTGAGGTCCCCACCAATCAACCCCACCTCATAGGGTGGACTGTAGGATATCGGAAGGTGAGAGTGGGAGCTTGTGGGGATCACCAACCGGGATGCATGAGGGGGCAACTCGGAGATCGGGTCGGAGAGTGTGCCGGCCGCCGGTTCAAGCTGGCCCAGGGTAAAAAAGCTCTCATGATCGAATGATGAACTGGCGTATGGATTCCAAAACACTCCCTCTTCCGAATTCCCAATCGGAACCTGGTCGGAATGCGATGAGCCTTGCGTCGAACAATCTTGCGGGGGTGATGGATGGCTCGATGATCCTTCCGGGTGGTGACCAAGCGAGTTCCATTCAGGTTGATAGTCGGTCTCAAAGGCATCGAGAGAGCGAGGATCAGATTGATGACGAGAACTTGTGAACAGCGTCTGAGGGCGTTCGACGGCAGAGGACAGGCTTGGGGCGGGCGAATGATTAGGTTCCGAGGTTCCCACGATCGAAGGTGATCTCTGATCTAACTCGTCTGGTTGCGGAACGATGGCAGTCGCTTTACGAGTATTATACTGCCGTTGCATCTCCTTGTGTACTTTCAACAATCGCTCTTCAGTCACTAAATTCTGGTATTCATCCTCCCTGTGAACTGAAACCCGGTGCTGTCTGAATAAGCTCAAACCAAGTTAGCTATCATCATCGCTTCCATCACAACAAATCGAAAGACTTCGAGCTTTGCTAACCTCCAATTGTCCAATCTACTGAATGCTTTCGAACAATGACACTTGAATGGTTTCTCCTTGGTATGTTTTCTGGATCAAAACGATATCATGAGTTCCAAATCAAATCAGAACGCAGCCAAAAAAAAAGTTTTAGGGCATACCTTTCGTGCCTCGCTAGATGTTCGGCCCGAGTAAATTCCATCTCACAGTTTGGGTCCAAGTTACATTTGAACATTTTAAAGACCGGAGAGCAGCGACTGTTTCGACGAGAACGTGTCGCTGACTTTTGACTCATCAGACTGGTGGGAGTACCACTGTGACGAGCAACGAACTCCTTGGGTGTGATCGTCGGAGGCGTATTGGCAACGCAGATCGAACCAAAGTCGGGGTTTGGATCATGGCGCGTAAGGGCCTCGATGCAAGATGTCGTAGGCTGAGAGGGTGAGAATGGTGGCAGCAAGATGCCATTGGTGATCGGTTGCGAGTCATACAGGTTTAGGCCACTTGGCACAAAGCCCAACAGGTTCTCATAGCCCCAGAGACTTGGAACGTTAGATGGAAAATCCAAGGGTGCAAACGGATCACAGTGTCGTCCTTCGAGCAGACCTTGACCGGTCGTACTGCCGACTTGTCCATGAGCGTCGGGTACCAAAAGCGTGGGTGCCGACGGGGTTGCCGTAGCATACCAAGTCATGATATCGGTGGGGAAATGACTCCATAGATCCGATGCAAGTTCGTTCGAATTCCTGAAAATCAAATCATACGAGAAACCTCACATCAGTTGAATGCACTAACCCAACTTCCGGATGTGGCAGATAACTCAAACAACTGCTGAAGAAGAAGGAATATCAGATCTCATGCTGATGGCCCCCCTAATCTCACAACTCCCTTGAGAGACTGTGTAGCAGGGCTAAATGGACTTTCTCCGACATAGCTCAATAGGCCAGTTTCTCATGTCCATACATCTAGCTAAGTAAATACTTATCTCTATGTATAGACAGCTCTTTGGAGATCAGGTCGAAGAAATACATTTACTGAAGTCTGATTCTAGCGTAAGATAGATCATGCGAGTAGGTTTTAATTGAGCGCTTACACATCACTGGAACTGGATGACGACTGGCCGTTGCCGTTAGTGCTTGGGCCCGGGGTGGTTTGATGGTGGAATGACATGATGGAAGAAAGCTGTTGAAGAAGTTTAAGAGGAACCGAAACCTGATTGACAACAACTTTGCTGATGATGGTTTTGGTAAGACTAAGTCAGCAGTTCGAGTGGAAAAAAATTTGGATGAAGTTAGGAAAAGGAACAGGAAAGGACAGGACAGGGTCGAGTGAAGATGGGTAAGCCAGATAGATGAGGATGAGCACAGGAACTGATGGGAGGGAGGAGGAACGAAGGTCACCATCGACATCGATTTTTGACTCGATCTTAAGTGTTTTCCGATGACCCTTAGCGTTCCTCAGACTTCAAGCTGATCCCAAGTGCCTCCTGACGCCAGACGAACTAAAGAGTTCAGTCACTCTCTCAACCCTTGAGTTCTTGAAATGAGCATTGTCGAGTGACCGGTCAGCATAAGAATTTAAGAGATCATTCGATGGACTTCGAAGAACTCGACGCATCAACTCGGCTCGATATCAAATCTCTCTAGAGCTTTTCGAAATCCGGGCTCAGTTGACTATCGATCATGCGACGAACAAGAGTTCTAACAAGCAATCCACTCAAAAAAAAAAAAAAAAAAAAAAAAAAAAACATCCTCATCAACGACAATGATCATCATCATGACGGTCGTTTTCCCCACTGATCTGAATTTATTCGAACCACTTCGACCGCCATCAACCCACTCACTGATCAGATAATCTGACCACACGTTGATTCTGAATTCGGGCGAATTTGAACGGTGTGATTACTAAATAAAGTAGTATCAATTTATTTATGCATTAAGTCAACATCTAATTTGATCCGTGACTACAGTCAGAAGAAAGGCCAATACCTCAGCGGTTGCACCGCCCACGTGCTCGGCTCACGCGTAAAAGCCATCTTTGAAGACTTAGGCCCAACTGACCTTTGCTGGTCTGTCTGTCTGTCTCAGCCTGTTTCCCATATGCTCATGCCAAGTCTTTTACGTAAATGAACATTTAGTGATGATTTAAATCTTCTCTATCAATCAACATCTGCGCAAGTCTCGGTCGAATTGGATCACTCGATCGACCATTAACCATACTTCTATGCGTGATAGCTTATCGGACCATCATTCAACCTGATTGGCCAGTACTTTGATGGCGTCGATACCCGCCCGCCACTATGCTGCTTAGTATCCGTTGCATCCTGCCTGCCCCTCTCACTCAGCAACCCCCGCAGCGCCTTCGACGTGAGGAGCCGCTGGGATTTTAGGCCGGGGATTTCTCTAGATCGTCAACCTAGGTTGCTTTTGTTGTGACTTAAGGTCCCATAGCCTACTCGGCTGCGTCACCGTTACCCACAGGTTGACAGGGACCTGGAGCAGGGTACTTATACCTGCTCCATATCCCATAGTAATAGAACGGAACCGATGTGCCATTCCGAGTCCTAACAGGTTATGAGCCCTCTGCGCATATTCCAGCTCCGCTGAAGACTGATCTTTGAAGAACCATTCAAAACTCCTCCCCAAAATTCTTTTCCTCTCCCCTTACTCTATATCTGGTAACATTACAATGTCAACCGACCACTATGCAGCTGTCAACCGGGTCTTTGCTTTCCTCAGCAACCTTGAAGTGTTCCTCAAACTCAAGTCACCCCGGGAACCTCTGAGAAGTCATAAAGGTCCTTCTAAGCAATATGGAAGTGCCCCTGGTCATTTTAATCTTTTGTATGCTTATACCAATGGATCCCAGAGGAGATGCCCTACTGCTTGTTCCTCAGCCTGGAGGAGACAACATCCAAAGCAGTATGCTTCAAGAGATAACCAACCACTGGAGTTACTACAAAACACTGGTGGTCCCATGTTGGAGGGGAGACACTCAGCAACTGATAATTACACTCCAGACCCAAGCAACCACAATCCAATGGGCCATGATTGCAAAATTGCCCCCAACAATGAGTCTGGACCAACCCAAGATTGCAGGTCAGAATTTTCTGAAGATTGCAAGTCTTCTGTGGAGTTCATCATTGATGATGATGAAAATCAGCATCCCAATGATCCCTTACAAGAACATGAAAAGCCCCAACCATATGACAGTCTTGAATATGACCTGCCTTTAGCGCCTTGCTCAACACGCCACTCCAATGAACAGGCCGTGGAAGAATCAGAAGCACCTCTCTGGACCATGGCTCCCTGCTACAACACTCCACCAGCGTCACCACCCTGTCTCCAGTGATTGCCCTACTTTGATGAGCATCAGCTGCAACCCCTCCAACAACTATCCCTCTACTTGGATGATGAGCAAGAGCCACTGCCCCCCAGACAGCCATACCTCTACTCAGATGACAAGCAAGAGCTTCAACCCCTCAGACCACCATACCTCTACTTGGATGAAGAGGAAGAGCCCACACCTCCTCTCAGCCATAGTAATAGGACAGTACCAATGTGCCATTCCAAATCCTAACAGCTTTGTGCATGTATCAACCCACCAGCCTAACCTATGCTCAGTTGCTCTTCCTTGTATGTATGTACATAGATATTTAAATAATCAACATTTTACCCATACTTGTACAAGCTGGGAATTAGTGATTGATCAGCCCTGGAAAAAGTGAGTTAATTGACACACCTGATCATTGAGCAACTTAAAAACCAAATTAGAAACGTTTCCATGCTCCTTGTAGCTTCTGCTCATGATCTGATTGATAACTGATGATGTTCTTGCAGGGCTCATCTGAGGTCTCAGGGGCCAAAAAGCAAAGGCTTGGATGGATGATGGTAGATTGATGGGTAAATTGTATTGCATGTTATGTGCATATGGTGTATCCAGTGGATTTGGTTGGGTGGTCAACTCACGCTGGTCATGCAAAAAGCCATGGTTGATGGTCAGACCAAAGTGGTTGATGGGGAAATAGACAAGGGGGCCCAATCTTGTTGGGTCATCAACCCAGCTTGTTTGCTGATCAACTCAGGGCAACAAGAAGCAATTTTTCAGCTGTTGTGATCCTCATGACTGTTATGACCAATAGGATGGCTTCCCATCAATGCCAAACTCTTGGAGGCTTCAGTTGAAAGAAGCCACGGCCAAGTTTATGGCACACCCCCATTGGTTGACCAACTGAAAAGCAGTGGTTGACAAACTGCCACACAGCCTTGATCACCCACCAACCCTGGTTTTTAAAAAAAAAACCACTGAGTTGATAACCCAACCAAACTCAGTGGATACACCATACATACAAATACGTATGGGAAATCAATGATGGTCCTGAACCAGGAGAAGGCTTCTCAAGTAGATTGGTACGTATGTGAATAATTATCTCTCTATGTGCAGAAAGGATAGAGTGCATCCCGGGAGGCTCACCAGGCCAGGCTGTTCTAGTACTAGT